>JANRGW010024154.1:0-53948 GCA_024733675.1 Psilopsiagon aymara
ATCTCAACCCGTGGAAGTTACATTCTTTTGTTTCTTCTCCTCATTCCCCCCCCCCCCCCCTTTTTTTTTTTGGAGAGGGGGGGAAAGAAGGAGGGGGAAGCGAGTGAACAAAACTGCTTGTTTTACAGCTTAAACCACGGCAGCTCTTTTAGGAGGGGGAGGTGGGTGAACAATCTGCGTGGCTGATTTACAGCTTAAACCATGACAACTTAGTTATTAACATAATGTTGATAACCTATCTAAATGTGATTACATCAGACACAAAGGTACAGTTCTTATAATTTTTCAAAATTTCAAACCAAATCCAAAACAAAAAAAAAAAACAACTTCCAGACAAAGACTTGGATTTATTTTATTAATTTTAAATTTCTGTAATATTGTCCTATGCCATAAAGAGATATTCTGGGCACTACATCAGCAAATGTATTTTAAAGGGATAATTCAGTTAATGTATACAGCATAATTGAAGAGTGAAATCATTAACAGAAAAATTTAATGGACTTAGAATCAATGAAATTATAAGTACAAATAAATTATTGCATCCTTACTGTCAAAGCAATTTCAGGTTTTGTATTCATCCTCTGTTAAGCCTTTTAGCTTACTTCAGTTTTTAAATCACACACACTAGAGCTTTAGTGGCCTGCCTCTCTGTGATGTATAATACAAAGGAACAATTATTTCTGCAGGTAAAATTGTGTTTTTTGAAAAAGGTAAGATAAACAGATGTGCCTAAAGCATTGTTAGAATATCATGGAGAAATGGCTAAATGTATTAAAAATAGTAATAATAAAAAAATACAACCATCAGCTGTCCAAAATACTCTCTACTTTTGTGTGTCTACCTACGCAATTCAAGTGGCTATAAAAAACCTGAGAACAGAAAGCCAAAATATTTTGGATAATCCCTTAAGCCCCCAAACAGTAAACAGAACAGGTTCTGACACGTAATTTTTCAAGCTGTGAAGTTGCTATTCTTATGTACAAAAGAACAAAAACCTAGTAAAACAAAAATAAATTAATAACATGAGGGCAGTGTTGGGAAAACTTAGATTTCTAGAAAAATAAACACCAAAAAACCACCAAACAACCTTTAGCATTCTTTCTTCAAGTCCAAAACCCAAGGTAGTTGTATTTGACCAGTAGAGAAAAAAGACTTTTTAAACACAGATGAACATAGAAAAAATCTTTAGTTGCATTCCTTGAATTTTCAAGAACTTCTGAAAGAAGTTTTTTTGTTTGTCCTAATATTTTCTTTGGTAAAAGTTTTACAAGCATTAATATCTACTTTTTTATTTGCACCAGAAAAAAATGCCTGTAGCATTCAAGAGTGGGAACACCATATTAGCTACATTCTAAACACCGTGAAATACCACAGGACTGGAAAGAAAGAGGCTGCTAATGCTTTCCAGAAGATTAATTTTCTACAGTCTGTGAGCCTTCACCAAGCAAGTATCACCTGATTGTATTTATGCTATTCCTTGCTGAAAAAAAAACTAACCAGAAAAACCCGCAGAAGCATTTGTTCCATGTTACTAATTGTTATATACTCAGAAGAAAACATACCAAAGCTGAGCTTCCAAGTTCCTTTTCACAAAAGCTTTCAAGGACCACTCCCTTCACCTGAATAAACACGTTTCAAAGTTCGCAGGAATTCAGGTCTTTATATAGAGTTCCAATGTCTTTCACTTAATGTGTGTGGAAGGAGTTGTTTATTTGTTTGGGTTTTTGATGTATGCATCCCAACCTTGAAGGTTCTATGAAGAAGGCAATGTTTGCACCTCTATTTCAGATTTTGTGTAGTTTTTCCTCCCATTTCTAATTTTCAGTAAAATTACTTAAGTTAGCTTTCTTGTAAGAAAAGGGTGTTTTCGTTTTCTCTCAAATTGCCCCAAAAAATTCTGTTTTTTTTTTCAAAAGAAAACCGAAAGTATGTTTAAGTGATTTTAATGATGGTTAATGGTTCAGAAGTAATCACTTTTCTATTGCTTTTGCACATGTTCTAAATTTTACTCTACCTTATGACTCAAAATGGAAAGGAAAAGGCTTTACGTAATAGCGACAAAGAAAGGTTTTCTTTTCGGTTCTTAAGTGTCAGTGGCATATTATAAAAGATTTTACTGATGAAGGTTCCTGTCAGAATTTTTTGACTGATTATCATTGCATGACATGCCACCCCTGTGAGCTAATTTTCAAATTATGTGTTTTGGTCTTCTGCTGATTTTGCCCCAGTGGTGCTGAAAGTCACTTTCTTACATGTTCTTTTTATGAAAAGTGGGTTTGTTCTTACTGTGACCTTCGTGTTGAGGACATATTTATTTAACATTTTTTTTCTCCTGATCTGAAGTCAGTTGTATTGTGGTCATATGATCTTCCAGACACAGCCAAAGGACCCCTCTAATAGTCTGCTATGACATGTCTGCTGAGAATTGTGCATTTCTCTGCACATTTAGAGCTTCAAATACTTTGTGTCACATCTAGCCAAGGCCTGTGACAGCTATCATTCAGGAATACGCTTTCTGACAAAAACCTCACAGATCATGCCGTCTTTATTATTTGTATTTAATTATCCTCCAGTGGGAAATAATAACTCCGGTTTTTCTTATGCTTTAAGTTTGGTGCAAGGTTGAAGATTTTAATCGCATGTACATTTCTAGCTTCGTTAAAGCAGTTTTTTTTTCCTGTTTGTTCATAATCTTTGCAGCCTCAGGGTAAACTCCGCACTCTTCCATTATTAATTTAGGCAGTTACAATTTCCTAGAAAAATAATTAGTCAACATGCGGCAAACTTTCGTAAAAAACTAGATATAAAATGAATAATTAAGGTTCTTGTTAAATCAATAACATTGATCCAGACTTCTCTTGAAATCAAATTATAAAAGAGTAATTTCTTCTGACTTCTGAATTCTGCATCTGAAAATGGAAGACTGACACTTGGGTTTTATTTGTCAGATACTGAATTTAAAATTCTTGTTTTTTCTGTCATTTTAAATTTTCTGGAAGCTTGAACAATGAAAGAAATCTGCATATTTAATTTTCTGGTTTTTTTGGTTTTTTTTTTTTTTTTTTTTTTTTTGTGGATATATAAAATGCAAAGGCGAAGCAGTGAGTTGAGGAGGAGCAGATTTTGTGGATGCACTATCAGAAAACATCTTCCTGTTCTCTGCTGTTGGCCTGAGATTACTGACATACTCAACCTCATGTCTTTGTCACCTTTCTAGACCTGAAGTTCTCAGGGTTGTGTTTAAGACAACAAATTAAGCCACTGAAATATAACCTGCTGTTTTCCAGTTGCAGTTGCAGCTGCTGACATGTTCTTGGCACTGTTGCTGCTCTCTTGTTGAAAAATTATTCCCAAGAGGAAACGACATTTAATTGTAGGCTAGGGTTACCTGAGCCTGGTTTGATGCATTTGATCTGTCTGGTAACTGAATACATTCCTTTATAAGTTTTTGAAGGATTTAATGACAACAGGAGTTCGTTCATTAGCATGAAAATTGCAGTTTTGTCTTTGCAAAATCAAGGCATTCTTTGACATTTACTGATGTTAGTCTGCCTTATCTTCTAGCAGAACAAGTTCATACACCTGTAAGAGTTCTTCTTGGGGATGCTATTTTTTCATGCCAGAACAATGGTAACTGATCAATGGTGCATACACAGTTAAAGAGCTAAAATGAACTAGAAGTTACGTGACCCTTGTAGCAAATAAAAACTTGTCCTGTGGAAATTGTCAGGCACCCACAGGCAAGATCATAGAAGCTGTCACCTCACTAGGAGCCTTGGCGAAAGAAGTGCAATTAGAAATACGAAAATCTGTCAATATATCTTAAGTGTATTTTTAAATAAGTTCTCTGAAATGAAAAATACTTCAAGAATATACTCTTTTACTAATCCAATGTAACAGAAAACTTTTCAGATGGTATAGCTATATGTAACATAGCTTTTAATAATTTTTTGTATTAGGCACAGAGTTTATCTGTAATTTGGCTGGTTTGTCTTCTGCTGTGAGTGCCAGGTGTCACTAATGCCTGCATTTACAGATGGAAGCATCACCCAAAACATATAGACTTACTAAAGGCATAATTCTCTAACCACCTGTTTGCCAGGGACTGACATAGGAAATGAGGCCAAACCTGTACTCAGCCTCGAGATTGCTGGTTGCCATCATGGCTGTTTGGCACAATTAGTAGCAGCAGTAACTTACAAAAGCATTCAGACTTCTCTACCTGATACAAGAATCTGGCTGAGCATGTATCTGGAGTAGGACTTGAATTGTGAAGGTGGCACACCAAGAACTTTGAAGCCTACAGCCAAGTTGCTCTGTGTGCATGTCAGCAGCTGATAATCAGACCTAGTATCAATCTTGTAGATTCAACACAGAAACAAATATTCCTCATCCACAAATGGTTATGGTTGGAAGAAAATGAATCCTATTGTGGTTTATGCCCAGCCGTAAATCCATAACCATGCAGCCGTTAGCTCACCCTCCCACTTCCTCTCCCTGCTCCCAGAGGGATGGGGAGGAGAATTTAAAGAATGTAACTTCCACACGTTAAGATAACAACAGTCCAGTAACTAAGGTATAACACAAACCCACTACTGCTACCACCGATAATAATAATGATTAGGAAAATTACAAATGCAGACAATACAACCGCTCACCACCTGATCGATATGCAGCCCAACCCAGCAGTGCTCTAGCCCTTCCGGGTGACTGCCTCCAGTTTGTATAGTGGGCATGACATGCTGTGGTATGGAATACCTCTTTGGTCAGTTTGGGTCAGGTGTCCTGTCCCTGCTTCCTCCTGGCTTCCCCTCCTCCCTGGCAGAGCATGAGGCTCAGAAAGTCCTTGGTCAGACTAAATATTACTAAGCAGTAGCTAAAAACATTGGCGTTATCAGCGCTGTTCCCAGACCGAAAGTTGAAAACACAGGACTGCACCAGCTACTTAAAAGGAGAAAAATGACTGCTACTGCTGAACCCAGGACACCTATTCAAAGAGTTAATTACATTAAAAAATTATTTCTTTTTTTTTACATATGAAAGTTAGAATTTTTCTGTGCTATGCATTTAGAGAAATTAATCTGAATAGAATAACTAACCTCAGAGCATATGTGCTACAATATCTCTTTGAATGTTGAGATCTGGTCACAGGAGTAATGCACCATTATAAAATAAGACTTCATGAGTACTCTTATCTGAGTAAATGTTTTAAGAACAAAAAAACAACCTTGTTGGGTTTTCTTTTTTTGGACAGTTTATGATTTTACTAAGATGTGAGAAATCTTTCTCCCCTGAAAGAGAAGGCAGCGCTATCTATGTAAGTGGAGTATTCAGCTACTGTAATTTTCCCTGATTGTGTAGTTCTGATTACACAACCTTTTTTTCCACTGCAGACTGCAGTATAGACTCCTCCTTGATTTGCAATTTGTAAATTTAATATTCACATAGTAACAGGAGCTCTTCCACCTCCAAAACTGAAATGCCCTAGAATGAAGACGTACACTTCAGCATTTCACTTGTATTTGTATTGTAGAATGTAGTGCCTGAATGGTAACTCCTCTCAAAAGCTAAGTAAAAATAAAGTTCTTGATGCTTTCCAGCTTCAGCAGATGATGGATACTATTCAGCTCTGTGTTAGCAGGAAAACTCATGTCAATAGTTTCCTGATTTGGAATCTTGCTAGTAAGTGTTTTCATTTTTAATGAAATGGAAAGAAAATCCGTTAGCTGGTTCTTCTGAAAGAAATTACTGAAGAGAAATACAGGACTTTTCCTCTTAAGAAGACCCCAACTGAAAGCACCATTTCTACCTTTTCATATACAAATTGGTAGGAGGTGATTCACTTCTCAAGAATTTAAAACCTGAATAACACTATCCTATTCTGCCACCAGTCTGTGCTTTTAATGTGTTAGTGCAAATGCTTTTTCATGAATGTGGTTCTTAGCAATGTGGTGTTCTTACAAAGGAGATGTTTTTTGAGTTGTAGGATAAATACTACCTAATTAATTACCTATATAGTACCTAGTTACCTGTATATTATTTCCCTAGTTTGCTGTTACTATCTTATACACATGTATCTCTCATGCATTAAAGATTGAAGACCATCATTGTCAGTGTGTGTGTATATATATACACATATGTATATATCTGCATATATATTTATGTATTCATTTACATACATTTTGAAAACTGCCTAAGTTATACACAGAATTCAGCTGAGATATGGCAATTCTCAGTGGAATATGTCTCCAGTAGCAATCACTTTGACAGGTTACAGGGTCAGGACAAATTAAGTATGGAGGTTAAGAACAAGAAATAGGACTGAATAGTTGTTCAAAGACCATCTTCAGGTGAATTAATGAGTTTGCATGGCAGCATGCAACACTATTAATGGTGTCATTACATTGTCCTGTTAAAGTCAGTAAAGCACAGTAGCTACTGTAAAGCAGAATAATATCATTTGGCTTTTTGCTCAAACGATTTACTAAACAATTACTCTAAAAATATACTTGAAAAAGATATCTCCTATGTGTTGGATAAAAAATGTTGATATCTTACTCATCTAGCATCATCCTTATGAACATCTCAAACTCTTGGCAACATAAACTATTTAAAGTATCCCCATTTCTTGGAGAGTAGGAAATTTATTTTGCAGAAGAGGAAACTGAGGCATGAGTGAAGGCTAACGTCTTTAATTTTGATCATTTAAAATTAAGCACTTAGTTTGGTAATCAAACACATTTCATTTTGTAGTTTTTCAATGGACTGACAGCTTTTCTGACAAAATTTGTAATGTAGAGATGTATAAAAATAACATTTTCCTTCTCTATGATTTTAAAGAATAGACAACCAGTGAATATATGTGTGCATTTCATATATATAGACACACACACACATATATATATAGATACACTTTTTAAAAAAGTGCCTTGCAATTGATTGTGAATCAAGCATCTTTTGGGGTTGGCCGTTCACTAAGATTTAAAAAGGGATTAAGTTTTGATTCAAATAATGAAATATTATATAATGCACTAGATGTATAACATAGCACTCGCTTTCTAGGACATAAGATTAATGGCATGAGACTAGGGACATTTTCTCTGTTGAGCTGTGTTATTTCATTCTGTGATTTTATTCACCTTTGTCTAGAAGGGAAGACCACATTTTCGTACGCAAGTGTAAAGACAAGTGAGGAGGAAAACTTCATGAGGATATGTTTTTTAAAACATTACTTCGATCTCACCATTCTAAACTGAATAGTTGTATTCCTTCATTGCAATATTTCATGTTGCCTGTGTCTCTAAGGTATTTGTATTCCAAGAATGTGTTACCCAAGAGTATCTTTAAATAGACCTACTTTCACAACTAACCTTTTTTTTATCCCCCCCCCCCCCGGTTTCAAAACTTCATAATGCCCCTGTGCTTTTCAGGCAATGCATGTGGCTAGCAGGGCAACAGGTTCATATCAGAATAATTGAATTAAAGCTGTGAAATTTGTATTGAGAGCTTCATTTTCTCGAACAGCATTTTGTCTAGATTTGGAAGCACTGCAACACATTTATATAGAAGGAGATAGGCAGAGCTGGAAATGTATAGTTATTTTTAGTGCATCATTATAATTTCTATAACATTTTTATCACTTTCAGTGGTAGCACCATCATATATCAAGTAGAGAAGCAAAAGCAAGGATATCAATCTCATTCAAAATTCAAGCTTTGAGTACAGTACATAGATCAGCATGTAAATTTATTTTGCAAATAGTGAAATAGCAAATGCATCAGCAGAAGAATGGTTGAACATTGAGTAGAAAGCAGTCTTTACATATTAGTAAACCATTGTTTATTATTTGGTCAGTGGTTTGTAACCACATTCATGGCTTGAAAGAAGATGGGAGGGGGGGGAAGCAGGAGTGGCTTGTTTCTTTTTTTTTTTCTGCCTTTCTGAGTCTCCTCTATTGTTTTATTTGATTCACTTCCCTACCACAACCCATTTCTCAACCGCTTCATAATGTGAGTTAGTAAGAGGTTCATAACCCAGTAGATAATGCACTACATTGCTAAGATGCGTTTTTTCCTATCCTTTTACAAGAGAATTCACCCAGTCTGTCATTGTTTAATGTTTCACCGCTGCAATATCTTTTTTTCCAGTGTTGATGAATGCAACCATGACCATTCATTAGCAAACCAGAAGACTGTTACTTTATTTACTCAACCATTTACTTATTGACTTTGCTCCTTTTTTTCCATTCTCCCACATATGAATTAGTTCACTTTCCCAGCTCTTAGGTATGCATTGTGTCTGTTCTCATGTGGCAAATTTGTGATTGTCAATACATATGATTTCTTAGTACTGTAATACTATAATCTCCCTCAAACCAAAACAGATACCACCTATTTACAAACAAGCCTCTTTATTCTTTTTCCCATGCAACTATTTATATTTAGATGTAATTAATTTGAAATACTAATGGAACTCTGGTAAGGCCATTACCTGCCTCACTGTTTTCTAATTTTTTTGTCTCTTCCATCCAATAGTGTTACTCCTGTTAATAAGAAATATTACAATAGTAATTGCAATAATCATACAGTGGCAAATATTAGAACGCTAATGTAATGGTCTGCCATAGATCAAAATTGCTCTCTGCCAGAACATCACTTGCAGAGAAGACCACTGTTCACCATACCAGGACTGCTGCTAACAACCTTTCCTCTCCTTTTTGCTTTAAGGAGAGCAAGTGACTTAATTTTGTGACATTTCAATAAAAAACTGAATAATGAAGTAGCAGGAGGTGAAAAACTTCATTCATTTTAATGGTTAAACAATGCTTGTACAGCATGGCTAGTTCGGATACTTAGGGTCAATGAAGAATCTAATACATACAAGTGATATGCTCTATTAAATTGTGGCAGGTGGAAGTTTCTCACTATTTGCACCGTTAGCTTCAGATTTGAAGCTTGCAGAAAAATTAATCCAAACTTTACACACAGGATAAATGCGAATGTTAACTAGACTTAGTAGAAGCTCAGCTGTTTAGCTAGCCATGTTTTCAAGACAAGGAAGAAACTCAGGGGATGGCAAACACAAGAGAAGGGGAGATCTGTACAGATGTTTGAAATGTATGCTGCTGTGTCTGCTTTCCAGTGAACCTTTCAGCTCAGTCAGCTACAGAGTAGCTGTTACACCCCACATAGTGATCCTATTTATCTATACCTTGGCTCTTCATTCCTCTGGCTGGTACCAGGCTACACACCATTCCTTGGAAGGAACGGAGTGTGCAGTCACTGTTGATGCAGCCAGGGACCAGGGCATGCTGTGGACAGCCACTATCCAAGTTCAGGGAGAGACTTGTTCATTTGCACTGGAACCAGCACCTTGGATCACAGCATACAACATCGCTGCCGCACAGTGTGCACATAGCTCTCAATCGCTCAAACTGCTGGGGACACAAAATCTCTATACCGGAGACATTAATTTAAATAATTTTCTGTGAGTGAATCATTTTAACTTGGAGCCAGATAGTACTGATGTTTGCAAGACTGGCTTATTAGATGCTATTTATTTCTGCATTGAAGGGAACAATGTTGATTGAAGTCACAAAAAGGATTACAAAACCTAATTTATGGATTGCTCCAACTGGAATCCACATTTCTTCCAGGCAGACAGACTTTTTTGTTGTTGTTGTTATTAGCTTAATGAGGATCATAGTCTCATTTCATTTCCTTTGGAACTCACTTCTTACAGCTTGGTCAGTTTATTTTCAGAATGCTGAGTTTCATCCAACTGGATTTGGGCCTATTCAAGCATCATATTGCTCAACTAGTTTTATGTCAGTTCATGGGTCTTATAGTTGAAATTGCCACCTCTTTAGACACTATAATTTATGATATTTAGCTTGTTAAAGTAGCTTCTAAATGTGCCATCATTCATCCTCTTAAAAATACAGCAACCCAAAATACTACTAATGTATACCTACCCATATGCACACTCACACATTCAGCATTCATATTTTGTCTAGTGTGCCTTGCAGTATTTTGAAGGTTTATTCAGCTGCATGAAGCTGGCTAGAGGGTGTCCTCTATCAAATGGTTTAATTGATGCTTAATCCAGAATTCTTCTACCAGAATCCTTCTGACTGTTCCTACCAGATACTTATCAGTAGGAAAAAAGAAATAGCTGCACTGTTATAAACCCTAACTGAAGGTGTAACTTAGTGCAGAATTTGGCCCTCGATGTTTAATTCTCTTTTTTGACTCTGAATAGCTAGTTGCTCCCAGGTCTGTCATCTGATTACCAATTATCTCTCTTTCATACACCTTCTCTCTCTTCCTCCAGGGCTTTCCTTTTTCTAAGCCATCTCCTCTAAATACTGTTTTCTAATTCTTGATTCTTGTCCCCATCATCATGACTTGTCCCCATCAGACCTGACTGAACATGCTGCACAACCATGATTTAAGAGAACGAAGCACTAGGGACTGTAATTACTGGTGTTCTCAGTATGTTGAGATGTGTACTGGCAGCCCCTAAAACAGTTAACCCATTATATATGTGCCATATGATTTAAGCAAGTTAGATAGCAGGCATAGTATGTCAAACCACTCATTTGCATAGTTAATTTGAATAACTAGGATATTCTATTAGATACGGAATGTATAATATTTCAACAAAATTAGAGATTAAGATATTCTCTAAAATGGCAAGGAATTTTTTACATGAACAGAGGTACATTAGCAAACTGCAGAAGTGCTTGCAAAGAAGGACAGTTATTCACCCTACAGCTAGGTGAATATGCCTCAAGCAAAACTGTGTGTGATACAAAGGAAGTATCAGGACAAATGGAAGAACTTCTTAAGTAGTTCATAGGTGTGAGCAGAGAACACTTAAAGGATGTGGGGAAACCATGCTGGTGTGCTGGTTTTGTTTGAATTGTTAAACACAGATTGCACACAGTCTGGACTGGGAAAATAGTAGTGATAATCAAAAAACATATCTTACTGAAATAATATTTAAAGGACATAAGAAGAACATGTAAGTAAACCAAAATTGTATACAAATGAGAGCCTATACTCCAAATTTTTATTGCTTAATGGGTGTCAAGATATGATACGTAAGTGAATGACATGGATAGAAAGGATAAAACAAATAGGCTGGATTTACTGAGGTTACATACACATTGAGAAGAGTACTTCTGCGATTTCAGTTTCAGATGTTGATATTAAAATAGTCCTTTGAGATATACTTCACCACCACCATCATGTTCAGTATATGATAGGAAGGAAAAACAGCAAACCAGGCCAGAAAGCATCTACAGTAGGAATTCAACTTGGACACCATCCTAAGCAATGGAGGAATCTGTTGGGCACCCATCTCTCAATATAAGTACAGTCCAAGTGAATGCAATTTCATCTATATTATCCTATTTCTGTTAGGTTTTTTCAATTCCTGTGACATTATCCCATTCAAATTAACTAGAATTAATGTTTTCCAGCAAAAATCTCATGAGACACATTATTAAACGTTCTAAAAAATCATATCCATTCAGAATATATTTACAGAGCTTCTTACAACGATTTAGCATGGATGTTAAATATCAACAGTCTGCTTAGTGCTGGAAGCATATAACAGTGTGAGATGATCCTTTATCTCAAGAATCTTGAGACAACAGTGCCCCAGTATTTGTTTGTTTGTATACTATTAATTTCTAGAGATTGTCGAAACAGTGGCTCAACTGCAAACACAAAAAAATTCTGTATGGCTTTGTAGCAGGGTGAATATACAAAAAAAAAAAATTATAATCTTGGAAGTTAAGTAGTAAAACATACACAGTACTGTTAACCTAACCTGAAGCACACTTGTAAATCTTCATTCTATTTGCCTCCTTTCCATCAGATCTTGATTGTCAGTAACAGTAAAATATTTAACAGCTGCTTCTTGACCAGTTCATGAGAACACCTGATCAGCTCCCCCTCCCCCAGGTATGACAAAATTAACTTAATCTGCCTGAGCACTCAGTGAACAGTTTACTGTAGCAAGAAATAAATCAAACAAGTAGGTTAAGACAAGCAGTACCTTATTGTCATACCCATTTTCAGCGAGCTGATCTGTATGGTTGTCAGCCTATCTTAAGCTGATGGTAGAAAGGAGACCTTACTCATCTCATAGCTAACCTGAATTCTCAGAGCCCCCTTTTCTTGGTTTTTCTGTATAAGCCACTACTATCAGCTCCTTAATATTTTCAGTATGAAACGTATCTTCATCTTTTAAATTTGAATGTATTTAGCTCTGTAGACACCTTCTACTGATTCATCTAAAGGTATGTACTAATTCAGGGACACAGCTGTATCAGTGACTCTCTGGTTGACATTAAATGTGTACGTAACCAGGACAATTCTGAAAGAGTATCTTTATTTACACAAATTCTTTGTTTGCCTGATGAGACTTTGTAAATGCTTATGATAACCTTTTAGAAGTATTAATAGAGAATAGTATACTTCTGACAAACATTTGGAATAACCCTGATATTTTGTGTAAGTTCAGTTTTAGGTATGCTTGAGAATATTTCTACAGCTCACAACTAGTGGGAGGCTCTCTTTTCATTTACTTCATAATTCACACAAAAGTCATAAGAGATCATAGAATCATAGAATCAATGAGATTGGAAAGATCATGAAGTTGCCACCCCGACTGCTAAGTCCACCATTAGATCATGTCACTAAAAATATGCAGACATTACAATAGCTTCATACATTTGTACAGAAATATAACTTCTTTGGTCATGGCAATAGGGGGTTTTTGGGACTCTGTAATAATGTTTTTTAACTTTAAACTTGGGTGGCTCTGAGTTCTCTTATATTTGCTGAGATTAAAAAGAAAAAACTAAAATATTCCATATTCTGATCATATACCCTAATTTTTTATTTTTATTTTTTCTATAAGTCCTTCTGTTTAATGCTGATATTACTGTAAGGGATACCAGGGGCAGAGGTTGTTACTGACTAATCCTACGGACTGGAGACCTACAAGGCAACTTACAAAAAGGTGAAATGATTGTAGGCAAAGTTTGAATGATTCCTAATTAAACTATTCTGGAAAATGAGTAAAATACTACTCAGGTATTAACAGCTTGGCATTTGCCGTCTCACAGTTTCAGAGTGGAATAGCTTTCAGGACTTCTGGGAAGGCAACAATAGGCAGGCCCTGAAGAAGGGTGGAGTAAACTTGTTACCTCTACCTGCCAAAGTGTACACATGGGAGATTGAGTAGTATTACAAAACATAAATGATGATATTGGAGCAGGAAACTTACAGACAACCAGAACTGTTAAGCCAGTTTTCCATCTTGCACCTATTGAACAAACATGGGGGACTTCTGCTTTTCAAAGTGGACCTACAGGGACCAGTTTGCAAGCAACTGGATCTCAGATAAGCAGCTGTCTTGTCTCTCCTGCCTGCACTTGAGATATGAGTAGAATCATAGAATCATAGAATAGTTAGGGTTGGAAAGGACCTCAAGGTCATCCAGTTCCAACCCCCCTGCCATAGGCAGGGATATCTGACACTAAACCATATAACGCAAGGCTGTGTCCAACCTGGCCTTCAACACTGCCAGGGATGGAGTATTCACAACTTCCCTGGCCAGCCCATTCCAGTGCCTCACAACCTTCACAGTAAAGAACTTCTTCCCCATATCCAATCTAAACTTCCCCTCTTTAAGTTTGAACCCATTACTCCTTGTCCTATCACTGCAGTCCCTAATGAAGAGTCCCTCACCACCATCCCTATAGGCCCCCTTCAGATACTGGAAGGCTGCTATGAGGTCTCCACGCAGCCTTCTCTTCTCCAGGACGAACAGCCTCAACTTTCTTATCCTATCTTCATACGGGAGGCGCTCCAGTCCCATGATCATCCTCGTGGCCTTCCTTTGGACTTCTTCCAACAGTTCCATGTCCTTTTTATGCTGAGGACACCAGAACTGCACACAATACTCCAAGTGAGGTCTCACAAGAGCAGAGTAGAGGGGTAGGATCACATCCCTCGACCTGATTCTCTGAGATCGAAAACAGACTAGCTCTGAAGTTCAACAGTTCAGTTAAACTCCAGTGTGCTGCACAGGGAGAGCAAAAGAAACCACATCACAGGGAGGTCTCAAGTCTGTTTCACCCTGCTACAGTGTAAAAAGAACAGCTTGGCTGACAATCCTTAAACTGCTGCCAAAAATGTATTTTTTTTTAATTTGGATTAATTTAGTTTACACTTGAGCCATAAAAATAATAATTAGGGTTGTCTTTTTTTTTTTTACATCAGACCCAGTCTGTGCTTCAGAATTTAGAAGATGTTTCAAAGGACACTGTGTCATTCTGCCTTCATTTACTCCAGATGCTCCACAATCATAGAAATCCTCATGTGATGCAATTACCTTGTAATCCTTAAACCACAGGTTGCCCTCTGTCTGATAAAGCTTTATATCCACCTGCTGTGTGCCCTATTCTGTGCATAAACTATTAAAAGTCAAGTATCATTTAAATATGCTGTTATTTGGTATTGTATGAAAGGCAGGTTTAACTGTGTATGTTATTTTTTTTCTTGCTATCTTTGTGTCTTGTTATGCTCACCTGTGTGAGAAGCACTTAGTGTCCAATCGTGTTGAATGGTATCTCTTAATATCTGCTTTTTCCCTACACAGCATCTCTATGACTGCTTTTTCATGACTTCTGTTTTCCTGCCCTTTGAGTTGCCACAGACTGGCCAAGTTGTGTGGTATCTGACAACAATATTAATAAAACTATTGCTATAGCTTTACTGCCTTGGTTCCCCTCTGCAGTAGCTGAATGTACTTCATGTTGTCATAACAAAATGTTATCAGGATATATTGCGGTGTGCAAGATATCCTGATAGAGTGCTGGCTTTGGGCACATTTTGAGGCCTGTTACTGGGTGAAAACCAGACTGACTACACTAAAGAAAACATGGTTAAAGTTCTTGCTAGGCACTGCTGCTGAGAATCAGCTGGCCACATTATTGGGGGTCCTCCCCCATGACAAATCACAGATCCAGTCACAAGCCTTACCCAAATTCTAGTCCTCTAGATCAGGTTTTGAACAATGGTAGGCTGAATTTCTAGTTTAGGAGGTTTACTAGGTTAAACTTAGGTCCTGTTACCAGGACATTGCTTATCATCCTGTAATACCATGTTTTATACAAGGTTATACAGATATCAAGAAGACACTGTAAATCACATAAAACCAGAACTGAAACAGACATTTAAACAAAAGTTCAATTTTATAAATTAGCCTTTCTATGTTATCTGAGAAGAGTTATCTTCTGTAAATACAACAGAAAAAAATCAGCACTATCAGCTTGCCAAAATGAGGAAACAGAGTAAGACAGAAGCTTTGAGAGAATTCTTTTCTCCAGCTAATCAAGGCACCTTTGTAGCCCGCAAACACAGCAAAACTATTTTCACAAGTTATGCTAGGACGAGGTCCAAGTAGAAGAGTTGAAAATTGTCTCAGGATGGTCTATCCTTTAACAGGAAATCATATGAGACCAATTCATCTGCCACGTGAAAGCTCATAGATTTCTTGCTTTCAGCAGAAAATTGTTTTTTCGCATGATAGCAGTATCCCTTCCCCACCACTTCCTCAGCTTGTAATCTGAGCAAATTCCCTTCCAGCTGCTAAATTATCTTCACCATACCATGAAGAAACTCTTAATAGTGTTAGTTTGGTGACATATTGGCAATTTAGCATGGTAGCAATATTTTCATCATCTCAAGGTGTTTATAGCATACTAAATTAAAAAAAAAATAAATTGTTCCACTGAATCCATTTTCTCAAAGTACTATGTCCAGCCAGTGTTTGGCAAGTTGTGCCTTTCTAACATGTCCACAAATGACTCTGAATTGCCATTTTTCCAGTTTAAAACATGACAGGTTAGTTCACTGCCCCCTGTTCAAAACTCTCTTCACTCACTGTTAATCCTATAAATGGGTTTAATGAAATGGTGGAATTTTAGTAGAATTGTCATTTTATATTTTCCTTACATTATTTGCCCAATAGAGCTATCAGAATAAATGTTTTAAGTTTGATCCTAGCTATGATTTGAACAAAAGGATTAGAATAATGGCCTTCAAAAGTCCCTTCCAACCTTAATTTTCCTGTAATTATATTTTTGCACTGACACGTTTGACACAGCCTGACATAATGCTACTCACAATGCTGCTGATTAAAGCATTTTCCCATGCCATTATTTCTCATTAACCATTCCCAACAGCATGTGTCCCTCAGCCTAGAAAGGAACTATGCCTTTACAGGAATGATCAAGCAATACTTTCTAACTTAACATGCCAAGCGGATGGGATAGTGTCTGTACACAATTTAGATACATTTGTAGGCTATCTATCTCTTTCTTTAGAGAGTGCTATCAGCCAAACAGCAGACAAGGCTTTTATTCTTAAGTGCACCAACAGTCGAAACTCAGACCTGACTGGGTCTTTCTTCTTGGTTGGCTGTAGTCAGTTTTCCTACTCACATCTAATTTTTAATAGGATAATCTAAATTTAAAGGATAGAAAACAAATAGGGGGTCCATGTACATTACAGCTCCACATCCAAGAAGACCATTTGCTTTACAGATGCATCTTTTAGTGGGACAGAATACGTTTCAGATCCAAAGAGCCATAATTATAAAATGAGGAAAAAATATTTCCATATTCCTTAAATTCAGTTGAACTGTTCTTAGTTCTTTTTTTAAATGCACTCAGTAAAGAGGAACTCTCAGATTTTTTATTGACTGCAATCTCTCAACAAATATGGTCTGTCAGATGTTTTTCCATCCTTCTGTGTTGGAACAATCTAGCAGCAGTTTCAGTTCTTCTGAACACACTTGTGTTTCTATAAATGGATTCACTCTTGCCAGTGATCAGCTGGATCTAGCAGGAGCAGCCTTGTGTCTTTTCACAGGTAACTTTGAGCTAGCAAGTTTCTTAATCCCTGTATTTCCCAGCAACTTCCCTGACAGTCTGCCCAACTGGGGTACCAAACAGGTGTGACACTGAATGGAACTGGTTATTAAGCAGAAGACTAGTGATCTCCTTGCCTTTTCATCATACGTGTGCTAGAATCCTGAAATCCTGCTGCTTGACTCATGCCACACGACAAACAAAATTTCTTTTGCTTTCTTTGACAAGTATGTCACTGTGTCCTTACCACTCTGGCAGTATTGTCAGACATGGTAGCCTCACAATACCAGCATGTCAAATCCTGCTTTTTCTCCAAAACTTCTCTCCACGTGAATACTACCTTGTCTGCAGGTCAAAACCCCCTTGTTAGCTCTCTGACTCAGAGGGTGCAAACAGTTGCTCTGCACAGCAAAAAAATGTCAGGTTCTACCACTCACGCAATGTGCTGGGAAGTTGCTGTAATTTACGGTGACTTGTGCAAGACTAAAGCTGTCCCTGAGGGTTCAACCCACTCAGTTTTCATCATAACACAGATTATATTTTCAACTCTTTTCCTCATATATTCATCCTACACAAAATTGCATCTCCTCTTTCCATCTTCCTGAATGGTCTTTTATTATTAATTCCTGGCTTAAATTTTAAAATTCTTCACTGGTCCAACCCAGAATACCAACCCCCTTGAATAAAACTCCCCATGCCTTAAGTACCAGCATTCTTGCAAAGAATTTTGCATTCCCAGAGTTGAATAAAATTCTCTTTAAGCAAGTCAGCTTGTTAGTTATTAGATCTTCATAATTTACTATGAAGCTCTACTATGTGGATGGTTTATAAGGATGAATTGATTCGCTTTACCAAAACATGAGCCAAAGGAGTCATATGATCTCTATTAAAGTTTTGAAGATAGGAGAGATGACAATGCCAGGATCTGTTAATTGTGGCTATCCTACCCTGGCAAATGGCTAGGTTCTGCTCTTCTAGGCTGATGCCTGTCAGGCTGCACTTCCATACTCTCACTAGTCAACTGCCCTCTTCCCTTCCTTCTGGCCTTGTTCTGCACTGTAACCAAATTTAGTATGAAAGACACTGAGTTTTGGTTACTGTCCTAATGCAACTGAGCATTTCCTCACACTGAGCAGTGTGAGGGACAATACTGAAGTGAATGTGAAGTACTGAGGAAGCAGGGAGAAGGGAATAGAAGGGAAGTATTTTTATAGCCTTCCTTCAGCCCATCAGAGTCAGTTTTGGGACTGGGCTGCTGTGCTTACATGGAAGTACAGCTGGAGCATTAACAAGTGTTGTTTAGCAAGTGACTTTTTAGAACATCTGCTAAACTGTCCAACAGTGGATTTTAAAAAAAAATAAAAATATCATCTTTGCTAAAGGTAAGAATCAGTATCTTCCTCAAGCAGCCCACAAGTGGAACCCTCCTCTG
Source organism: Psilopsiagon aymara (assembly GCA_024733675.1). NCBI lineage: Eukaryota > Metazoa > Chordata > Aves > Psittaciformes > Psittacidae > Psilopsiagon > Psilopsiagon aymara. Next base: position 18,387 of record JANRGW010024154.1, read on the forward strand.
GCTAGTTTAACAAAACTGGACTATAAGTTGAACTGAATCTCTGGTATATTTACAGAATCTTCTACATTTAAAGTTTTACTCCGAAGAAATACTATTACATAACCCTGTGCTGCTATTTTTTTTTTTTTAAAAAACAAACGGGGGGCAAAAAAAAGCCTCCTTCCAATGCACACTCAGCTCTTAAGAAAAACATACGTTCGTGACTGTCCTCCTTTCAGGTCAGCTGCCACGTGTAAGTGTTATTACAGGTCAGTCACAACTGTACTAAAGCCAAAACAGATTGTACAGGTACGACTGACTTCAACTGGGCCTTAACCAATTCTTCAGGAGGAAGGGATTAAACTGGCTTTTTGCCTCCTGAGTTGAGTTTCAAGAGCTGGCATTTGTTGTTCAAAAAAACCTAAACAATTATCCTGATCTGTAGACAGTGAAGAAAGATCATATTTGTGCTAAACGACTCTAGTGCTACTTTTTCAATAGAAAGTCATGCTCAAACAACGGCCCCAGGATTCCTACTGATGCAGGAAAACTCAGAATGGTAGATCTGCTGTCAAGAAGCGCTGGAGACCTTTGTGGTACAGGCAGAAGAATTATTGGGGGTGGGAGTGGGGGAAATCCCATCTACTTCAAAAAAATCTATATTCTGTAACAAAGCTTAAAACTGAACAAGTAGACTAGCTTGAATTTGAACTTTATGGAATTGGACTACTTGTGGCAAACTAAAAATGTATCACTGCAGTCCTCCTAAGTTCCTTACATCTCTGTAATTGTTATTTTTTATCAATGCACAGGTTTATGGAGATTCCTGGGTAGGCTGGACACCTCACCCATTAATTCCTTCCCTGCCTTGGGAACGAATTCAAATTGTGCATATGAACATAGCGTATTTAAAGCTGAACATGGGCTTGCCTGTGATGTTTGGGGTTTGGAAGAAAAGAAAAGTCACAGGTTTGGTTTATAAAATTTTCCAAAGACAAAGAGAATTCTGGGGAATTAAAGAGGAGGTGTCATATTGACACGTCCAGGAAAAAATGAAAAGAACAGCAGATACTGTCTATACAGTCAGTAACAAGAAAGATGATTAATACAAATCACTGCAAATTGACCCAAATATTATTTTTGTATACATAATAATAAACATCTTATTAAATCTTTTACTTTCTTTCTTAAGAGGCTTCTGCAACTATTTGTATTTCACTGTTCTCATTTTCATTAAGGTTGGATTCTGGGTCTCAGGGATAATTTTACTGGTGCAAATTCAAATGCAAAAACTGGGATGACTGGTAAAGTCCTGTGAGGTGGTGAAGACAAAATAGCAAGTTTCTGAAAGGTATGACTGCTGATGATTGTGTTAGCATATTCTGAACTTGTCAGATTCCTGACTGAAACACAGTAACAGTGGGAAAAGTGCTGACATGGGCTTCTGCCCACACCATAGAGCTGTGCCAAGGCTTGGGTTCTTATCACCTTTCTTCGAAACTTGCTGGTTTTCTACTCGTGTGTCCAGCTCAGCACAATCATGTTAGGGGATACTTGAGCCAATACAAACACTACTTAAATGGCAAGGTTCAGAAGCAAACAGAGAACTCTGTACAACCAAATAAAAGATGTTGAAGCAAACAGTGATTTCTGGAAAAGATTGTTTCTTTTAAATGAAGAGTGTGTAAACTCATACCCAATTCACGGGTTTTGTCAAAGTGGCAGTGCAAGCACCCAAGGAGTCTTGAACAAGAGTCTGAAACAGCTAGTTCAAATCCAGCAAGTATCAAACTACTGATCTTATAGTTTCATGTGTTTAGAAATAGTGTATTTCTGGTGCACTTTTCTCAAAGAATAGTATTATTTTAGAAGGCTCTTTATGCATATTAAGGAAATCTCCACAGTGGTAACAAACTGGCCTCTGGAGTATGGATAATGATTTTTTTCACATCATATGTAAGTGAAAAAGGAGTAGTACTGCTTTCATTGGCAGTTTCAACTTTTGTAATTTCCTTTTTCATTTCTAGCCAGCTTTGGATATAAAACAAGTGGAGGAAGCAGTACATAGCATGTACTTTGTGTAATAATAAGCTTGCTGGTATTTTCCTGGTAGTTCAGACCTGTAGTTGGTTCTATTATTTCCTGAATTTGCACTGGAAAATGACTAGTAGAAAGAATTGTTGTGTGGCTACACAGGGTCATGTTCTCGAATTGCTGCTCTGCTGTCATGTCATTCTTGTGGAGAAAGCTGGATTGCCTTTCTGACAAAACAGCATTTAGAAATTACACAGACAGTATTCATAGCAGGGTATGTGCTGTAAAGCAATGCTAAAGAACTCTTCAGTGACTAAAGGTTCCTGATGTTTATTGGTGTAAGTGGAAACAGGCACTCAGCAAGAAAACAGACATTTGCTGTGCATATTTAAGCAACCTTATGAAGGAAAAAAGCTTAATTTACTTTAGTTTTGGATGTGAATGGTCTTGACCTCAAAAGGAGACAACAAAAGAAATAACTTACACTACTTGATTTATACACCTGAATGACAGTTACCTAAAATGCCTGAACTTGCAGAGCAGGAGGAATAGCAATTACCCACTTAGCAGACCTTATCTGGAGAAGCATAGAGATGAAAAAGCTTCTCTTGAAGTGTGAAGATACTTCCAGATGCCAAAACAGCAGAGAGGCTAGTAAAAGAAATATTAAGATTGGTTTGAACTGAGTATGGAAATGTCTCTTTGTTATATCTTAAGTAGGACCAATAAGGCAATGCTTACAAAAGAGATGTGATAATCAAGAATACAAAGAAGAGCAGTCAAACTGGCAAACACTGAAAAATGCTTACATCAAGACAAAGAGGCCTGCGCTCCAAGAGCCCTACAACAGAAATACCTATAAGCAGAAGGCCTGCCTTCTGATACAGGAAGATGGAAGTTACTCAAGCCGTTCCTCTTTCTGTCAGCTAACTTGGAAGAAAGACATTACTTTGAAAGGAGGAACAAAGACAACAGGCAGTGAACCTGCCCAAGATTTATGGAAGGTGAAATAAAAGCCTGCAACCACAAAAAAAACCCAAAACATTGTATCATAATAATTCATTCCTAAAAGGCATAGAAAATCTGCCCAAAATCTGTTTCAATGTTACCCAGGCGAACCCATGAGATGCAGTTAGGACTTGACAGTTGTCATTCTTTGAATCTTTTATCATAGCAGAAGTGATCCTGGCCTTTGAACAAGGGGATTTTGAGGCTTTTAAGTACAGGGGTATCAGAGTGACTGTGACTGAAATCAGATTTCTTTAAATATAGTTCTACCCTTCCATAAGGTCTTTTGCTGCATTTTGTAATAGTTAATTCGTACACCAGGATCAATGTTGCAATCACTTTTATTCAGTCATACTTGCACAGCCTGTGGTTTGTTTCAGTAGGAGATCATTTCAAGCCAACACTTGTGTGGTGACTAAGCACCTGTCTTTGGGGCAGCCCTTTGAGTCTAGTGGATGTCAACACTTTTCCACTAATTGTAAGTATACAAGGTGTGGCAGCTGCCTTGAAAAAGGCAAGTCTAGGTGTAGCCTTAGCTGCCTGGTGTAATTTGTTGCATCTTCTTCCTATGTAGTATTTCAGGAGGAAGATGTGTCCTCCTCCTCCTCACGTGTCATTGCCAAACCACTCCCATCATGTTTCTAAATTCCTGTCAATAGGTTGTGTATCTGCTCTATCAGATTCTGCACTCATGCACAGATCTTTTTCACATGTCCTTCTCTAGGAATTACAAATGTTGTTGAATACTCTGTTCGGTGAGGCAAGAACAGCTTTCACTTTATACCTTACTGTGTGTATAGCTGGTAGGAGCTCCTAAGTCAATGAGTGGTCTTCTACTTGTCTCTCATGCCCAGGCCTTCATTTGTGATCATGTTCATTCTAGTGTATTAACCATTCAAGGTAGGCATACTTCTGAAAATCAGTAGATGGGAGATGCCAGAAGCTGTGCCCATGTTGCAAAGTAGCCCTAAATAGCAGGGATTGACAACACCCAGCGCAGTCTGTTCAGTGCAAGAGTGAACCAAGGAAACCTTGTATTTGCCCATCAGCACAACCATGACTGATCACAGTACGTGATGACACTCGTTCCAAGTGCCACTTTCCTCTCTGTTTAGTGTTTAATTCTTCCTCCCCTCCAAAACCAGGCACATACCAAACAACATGTACTTCAGCTGAGCACGTAACTCCTAGTACCCAATACAAAGGCTTATATCCCTTCTGGTTTTAAATTACTGTAATTACAAGTCTTCCTCTTCCTGTAACATGTATAAAGGTCTAATGTCTTTTTCTTAGTATTGACAAATTCCTGACCTCAATGATACTCTGTACCAATTAGCTGTCACATTAGTCAGGCACTGCTGAAGTACAGCTATGCCCATAAGCTTTTGTATCAGACGCCCCTGACTGTGTAATACCACATTTCCCAGCTCTGCCAAGTATCATTGTTTTTCCTTAAGCCATTCTGACCACGGCCCTTATGTGCTACCGATTCAGATGCATGAGTTTTGCAGCAAACGCCCCTACTTCATTTTGATAAGTCACCACGGGCACACAGCTGTAGGCGCAGCAATGCGGGGCAAACGCTCTCGTCCCGCAGCACGCTGCCTCCCTCCCTGAGCGCCAGCCGGGACCAGAGGCCCTGGGCCGGCCTGCAGGGTGCCCTACCTGTCCGCTCTGCCTCAAGGGCTGCGCCGGGGCCGCGGCAGCCGGGGGACTCCAAAAGTTGGGAGAAGGTGGGGTGCGGCACATTCACAGAGGTCCCGGGAGGGCGGCTGACGGGAGCACTCACTCCCACCGCCGGCCCCCGCCCCACTCAGCTGCTCGGATTCTCCGCAATCGGCTGGCGACGCCTGCGGGGCGGGGCCGTCTGCCGGGGGGGCGGACAGGGCCGTTTTCTGGCAGGGCCGGGCCGGGCAGCGGGGCCGTATTCCGGCATCTCCGACGGAGCGCCGTGTCCGGCTCCCGGCCTCGGGGTTATGCGCCGGGGTGATGGTCCCGCCGGCTGGCGCCAGGCTCCCCCCGCGCTCGGGAGGGAACCCTTTCCTCAGCCTCCTCCTCCTGCTGCTGCTCTGCCCCGGCGGTGGGTCCCTGCCTCGCCGCCGGCCAGCGGGGCCGCCCGTGGTGCTCGGTAAGAGCCGAGGGGGGCGGCGGTTGCGTGGATGTGGCGCCGCTGAACCGGGTCACAGCCGCCGTGCCCGCTGCCGCGCCGTGGTGGGGAGGCGGTGGGAGGCCTGGGAGCCTGCAAAGCGCGGCGGGCACGGCCGTGGGGTGCGCTGCCCGGACTGCTTCGCTGGGCGAGTCCGCGTAGGGAGCTCTCGCGTCGCTGTGGGTACGGCGGTCCGGCGCCGGTGGGCTCGGAGCGTCTTCTCCGTAACTCTTCCGCCGCGGCCTCAACGGCGAGAAACGCGGACCCGGGGCGGGGAACCGGGGGCAAATGGGCGGCAAGTGTTGGGATTTCTTCGGTTGTCAGGGAGTACAGAGAAAATGAGGGTCGCGTATACACTTGTTTAGCTCCTTAACTGCAAGCAGACCCTCGGCTCTCAACTTTTTACTCTATACGACCCTTCCGTCAAGGGTGTTGGAACGAGATGTGGGAAGAGCAGCAAGTGCGTGTTTTGGCAGCCAAGCCACAAGCGTTTACAAACATCACAGGCCTATTTCACTGCACAGCATGCAAAATGGATATTTATTATTTGCCTGTGGTTTCACCTATTAAGACAAAATAACTTGTAATGAATATGTAGACATATATTTCAGTAATGGTTACTATGTACTGTTTGTTACATGCTGTTTGTATGAATTGATAAGAAAAATTGTAAATAAATCTTAAATGTTTTAGTAGCACCTACCTAAATTGTAAATGTTAAGGGGTCCAATACATTAAGTGCATTTGGTGATATTAATGTCAGCAGTCAGTCTTATGAGCATATTTCCCATGCTGTGTCTTTAACTTTTTTGGTAAAGGGGGAAGAAGAGTAGGAACATGAGGAAAATAGTGAGAAAAGGTTAATCAGTGGCATGTTGTTCAGTTTATATGTGATAATTCAGGCTCTATTGCTGGCTTTTACTGTTAACAAACTTCTGACCTGAAAGTGTAAATGCTAAATGGGAACTTGGTAAGGTCCTGCGTGTCTTGGGACCACCATGAACAAACTCACCGTCCTCAACAGGCAGCTGAAGTGGGAGGATGTAGAGGTAGAGATGGAACTGCAGAGGGCTGGAGTAAAAGTGTGCACAGAAGTTCTGTGCATTCTGCCTGTGGTGGTAGAAGCGATCTTTCATCCCATCTTCCCTCTCTGTAGTGCTGGGTCTTAGCAATAAGCTTTGGTGCTTATTCCAGTGCAAGCTTCTTGATGACAAGGTGATAGTGTTTTATAGTTGCTGAGCTGCTGTTGAACTCCAGTGATGAAGGAATCAAAGAAGATTTAAAAGCAGCACGGATAAAGGGATACTGATTATAGAAGCAGGGAGTTACTACTCTTGAATCTACTGCAAGTATGTATGCTGCCTGAGGATTCTTTTAGAAACCAAGGCTGACCTACATTTCGTTCTCCTAAGAGCTTTCTGGTAAACACTGCCTGCCTGAGCACATGCTCATCAGTGACAGCTTTAAAACACAGACTTCCTTGCCATTACAATGAATCTTCTTTGAATGCTACAGAACTTGCATCTCTTCCCATTCTAGTTAGTGACTGTTTTAAAACTTGAAGTTTCCCACTGCCCCACTCTGAGCTTGCCAGAAAGTGAAGATTGAATGGGTCTGAATATATATATAGGCTACCCCTGTCTGAAAAAGTAGGTGCCCTTAGGGAGTGATTAGCTGTAACTTCCTATTGTAAAATACCATTGGTTTTGGATGTATAGAAATGTTTGTTGTCTTAAAGCCACCTGCATTAAGAACTTAGCTTCAGTTAGACATGGCATGGGCAGTGAAGGTTGAACAAATAAAGGAGAGGAAGGAGTGACTGTTGATCACTTACTGGTTCTGTATGGAAGATTCCCATCTTGATTCTGATTAACATTTCATGACCTTTTCTTCACCCTTCTTGTGTATGTGACATGTTAAGATAAGCTTTTTGGGAATAAGTGCAATGAGGGTGGTAGAAGGGTTTAGGAGAATCATTTAGGGAGGCATTCCAAGTGCTGGCTGAAAACAGGTGTTTGGGAGAGAGGAGAAAAACAAAGAGCTCACTGAAATGCTCACAAATACAAGAAGATGTTGAAAGGTGGGCATAAGACTGCAGTATACAGGCCTCTCTACAGCCCTAAGGTAGGTTTGGAGCCCTTGTAAGAGGGGGATACAGAATTGATTCTCCTGATTTATCAGGCTGGCATCTATACCCTTAATTCCTCATATGTGTTCAGTTTTCCGACGAGCCTTTTATCTTGTGGCAAATGTGGTCTTGTGATCTAAGCATTCACTCTTGGTCTGTTCCGAAGTTAAAGCTGTTAGGTAGAGTTAATAAGTTTGGTCTTACTCTGTACCTGGCAGGTTGGGCACTGATCTTAAGGAATAAAGAAAGAATTAATGCTGTTTAAAGGAATGTTGTCAACATAGTGATCACTTCGTAAATGTTTTTGAGCAGTGATGGTCACAAGACCCAGGGTAACTTGCTCTCAATTTTTTTTTAAATGACCCCACTGGCAGTTGCAACCTGTGCTTACCCAAGTAACAGCAGAGGAAGTAAGCAGTAGTTTGTAAATATGTGGAGTTAACTTATACAAGGGTGACTCTGTTCTGTTCCTCAGGTTCTACTGAATATACTGCTTCTAGGAATCTCAAATCTGAAAACAGATGAGCTGCAGCTATTGGCTGTAGTTGTGGTGGCAGCAGATCTGGGACTTTGAGAGCCCTTCAAGTGGTTTGGTGAGATGGCTAAGTCAATCTAATAGCTCATTAGTGCTCCCCCAGCTCGCCCTGTGACTGCTTATTGAACACTTTGTGGAATCCTGTTCTTGCTAAAGTATGAGAAAATCAACCTGAGGAAGAAGTAATTAATTTTGAGGTTAAACTACCTTAACAAAGGAGCTGGCATAAGGAATGTGGAGAGAAGCACTGGTCCATTTGGATTAGGTTGTATTCTAAGATGGTGTGTGCATCATCATATGGTGCCTTAGTAGCAGGAGCTACTATTCCCAAAGATTGTGTCTCTACATACCAAGGAAGCAAGACCAGGGACTAAACCAACGTGGGTAGTAACTGACAGCAAAATACTGCACTGTGATTTCTGAGTTCTCCCTGAGCTTTAACTAAGAAAGCATCAAAGGGTATTCATATAGTAGTGGTACTAATGAAATAAAAACATGAGGTGTAAGTCAAAACCTTACTTCCAGAGTCCTGCCTGAAGGCCTGATACCAAAGATGCAATGCTCATTAAAATGTAAGGTTATTGTCCTGGAGTTCACTTCTCAAGAGATTTTTGGGAAAAAGAGCTTCTTAAGGCATTGGAAAAAAAAAAGAAAAGCTTCCTGTTCAGCCAGAACAGTATACTCATACAGGAAAATCTCCTTTAAGAACCTCGATAACCTGCCAAATACCTCTGCTCTACTGAGAGTCCCTATTAAAAATAGAGCTCTACATATTCTGTGTAAGTGCTTCTCTGTGTCTGCATGTTTACACAAGTCGTAATATTTTTGCACTTCTCTTATCAGCTGGTTGAATATTCAACACTCTTGACTTCTAATGCTCACAATAATAAGTTATTTTGTGCCTGATTTTCCTCCTTCATTTTCTCATATCGTCCATCAGTAATCACTATGTACCATCTATCTCATGTTTTATCAATTTTGAGAGCTGATAACCTGTCTTTATAAGATCAGCACTGGATTCACTGAACTCTTAACCTTTCAGAGCTGACTCAATGCATTTACTATATCAATGTTCTGATATCTTCTGCAAACAATTTGTTAGGTACTTAGCTAAAGTTTTCTAGAAAAACACCTAAGTGAAGTTTGTTAATAACTGATTTACATGCAAAAGAGGTTTGTCTGAATTCCTGCTGACTGCCAGTTGAGGTGTGTTTGTACTGTCAGCTGGCTAGATGTCAAGAGTGATTTAAATGTTTATGCCTCATGTGATCTGAGGTATGTAAAAGTATCATGTGAGGCGTTGTTTGCTTTCTCGTTCCTAATTTTAAACGCAAGCCTTTTCCATGGCAGTCTGTTACTGAGTCTATGAGCTACTTTGAGACATTCTCCTTAGAGAACTGTGGTCAGAGTTTAAAATTAATCTTCCAGAAAACTTGGTTCATTCTACAGGAAGGCTAATTTATAGGACCCAAAAGATGACAGATACCCGAGAAAATTATACCAGTTAAAAAGTTGTGGTAGTTGTTATATAGCCAAAGGTGTTTGCATTTAAAATAAAAGTGGTAAAAAAGCAATTGATGGCCTCTGTCTCACACAGACTGTAGTTTCCCTTCTCCCTAGCGATTGTGTAGATAGTATTTTTTTTTTCCTTCCAAATGAAATTTAAGATCACCCTATTTGTGGCTGTTGTTGAATGTTCTTTTCTATTTATTTCCTGAGTGTTATTAAGGCCAGTCACTTTCGAGGGTGCAATTTGCTTATTGTCTTCAGCTGAGAACTGTGCATGGTCGTTAAGACTTAAGGATAGTGATAAGCAGGAGTATCAATGATTCTTAAAGATAGGTATTGTAGTTCTCAGAAAAATCTGTAACCTCTTTTAAATAAACTCTCAAATGAAACTTGTAAATGTGCTTTCCATAAAGTTCAATCAAACAAGAACACAACCTGGAAGGAGATCTAGATTTGTATAGTTTTAGTTCAGAAAAACAGCCCAGCAAAGAATGCTATAATATTTGAAGTGAATTGGGCTCATTGATGTATTAGAATGAGTTCTGCTGGGATTTCTGCCTTTGTGAAGAAAAAGAATATGCTAGAGCTGAGAGATCATCAAATGTGTTGGGAGCAGTTTTTTCTGCTGAATATGAAATCTCATTTTGCGTCTAAATCAGAAGTCAATTTGTGTATTGCACAACTGTGAATTGGGGAAGTAAGGGTACTGCTTGGGGTCTTGTCTTGGACATCCAATTTTATCTAGTGCTGATGTATTTTGCAGAGCTTCACTTGCCTGTTTATTTTGTGCATTTATGGGATCAGTCTGGAGGCTTTAGAAAGTAAGAACTTTCTATAATGTTTCCAGCAAAAAGGCTTAGAAACTACAGATACTGGTAGGTGAGAGGATGAGGACAAAAACTGCTTACAGATGACTCTGTCCACAGATGCTTTCTGTGTAGGGCCTACAAGCAAAGGGAAGTGTGTTTTTAATACTGCTTTCAAATACATCACAGAAAATTCAGAATGATATGTCCTTAGCCTACAGAATTAATCTTCAGTAGGATCTTTTTTAACCTGTCACTTATCAAAAAGCCATGAAGTAGTTCTCCAGCCAAAATGTAAGTCGTTAACACTATTAAATTGTGTGGAGTGAGAACTGAAACTTGCATGTTTCTTTCCATAATCTGAAAAATCAAAATTTGCATTTTGTTCCCTCTAGCTTCATTCTGAGCCCTTTTCAGCTTGCTGAATTTACTTTAGAAAAGAAGTTGTAAATTGCAGTGATTAGCGGTTTCACTGCTAAAAAAAAAAAGAAGCTTTTTGTTGGACCTGCTTTATGCTTTATAAACAAAGGCATCACACCTGTACATGAGACTTCATATTTTAACTCCAGTATTGCATCTTGGCACAGGTGCAACTTGCCCCTCATCTTTTGTTTAGAATTACATAAAATTATCTCTTTTCAATTTGTTTTTGATCAGCCCTTGAGTAAAAATTAATGTGTAACGTTTCTCATCTTCTGCTCTGAATAGAAGCCTATATCCTTAGGAAGCCTGAGAATAAGGTGTCTTAACCAAATCAAACTTGCAGTCAACTAAGATCACTCCATTAAGTTCAAGTAAGACTTTGTACAGCTTTCTACTTTCATTATTCTTGATAAATGTATCTTGATGATAATCTTCTTCAGTTGTGGGTCTTTCCCTCTAAGTAGGAGTGCTTACGATTATTAGATTGCTGTTTGGAAATCTCAGCAAGTTCTTAAAACATCTGATACTCTAGATGTTTGTGTAAGTCTTTTGAAAGATGTCTTTGCTGTAAGAATTTTATTTTTCCCAAGGAAATGAGATTGCAGGATAGAACAGAATGTCACTCTCCTACTTTGTTTTGCATTGAAACTAAAGACAAAATTAACCTGTTCTGTCCTTGGCAGGTTTGCTGTTGAAACTGGCTAGTTGTGAATGATTGATATAAATAGAATTACATTCTGTTCTTTTTCTAATTAAAAGCACTGATACAGTTCAGGCATGAGTCTGTGGAGCAAGCTGTTAGCTTATAATTCAATAAGCAATAACTAAACAGTGTTTTGTGAGGTTACAAGACTGAACTGCAGTAAACTCTTTCTAGGATATGATGCAATACTGTAATCTCCCTTACTATGCTTTCCAATATATCAAGAGTCCTTGAAGTATGACCTAAAATAAACTGTGGTCAGCTACTGGGTCTTTTAACGTTTCACTTCAAACTGCAGATATAAAAGCACTACAAACCTAATGAGAAAGAAGGAGTAGTTAATAAGAGAATCTTGAGGTGTATCTTTTGTGGTGAGGCATAACCTGCAGTGGTTCAAGTTGCAAGAGTGTGGTTGTCCAGGTCTATGTCCTAAAGTCCCATCCTTTCTCAGGTCTGCAGTATTTCTCTGAAAGCATCTCTGGCTTTCTAGTTAATTTAAATATTCCACTAAAAAATATGATCTCTTTCTTTAAACCATTACTAAGAATTAGTGTTCTATAGCACTTCAACTCTTTTGATTAAATAATTTACTGAAGTAGGGAAAAAAAGCAACTCTGTGGGTAGGCCTGCATTAAAAACTTCAAAATGAAACATTGACAAGTAAATAGGAGGAAGTGATGAACACCCCAAAAAGGCAGGGGGTTGTGGAGCTGAAAAGAGTGGGGGGAATCTTTAAAAAGTACCTCACTCCTGAATCTTTTCTATTACAGAGAACCTTTTCAGTTACTGAAGTATCTTTGCCTTTTTGGTTCTTGAGGGAAAAAATTAGCCATCACAGAATGTAGGAAATTTCTCTAGAAACTTGCTGCTGAAATAAGAGCATTTTTAAAGCTTAGTTCTAATACAGAAATGATATTCCTATCTTAATCTAGGTTTTAAAATGAATAAAGAAAATAAAACTGTATCAAAGAAATAGGAGCATTTAGTACATCGGTAAGGCAGTGCACTTCAGAGAAGGTGCAGATAACAAGATCCTTCCCTCCAAGTATTACTAACGTAAAGTATTAAAAAAAAAAAAAGTGAAGCCTGAAACTAGTGTTACATTCAAACCTGAATTGAAAAGTTATGAAACTATGTATTTGGGTTAAATGCTAGCCAAATAAATCTTGTGTAGCACACGCACAGTTGGAGCTGAAGAACTAAAAATAAAAAACGGAGCTGATCTCTCTCACTTTTGACTTTTTTTAACATCAGATTGATAGTTTATAGGCAGCTGTTTAAAGAGAACAGAAGGAGTTGCATGTGCAGTTGCAAAACTCTGAAGAAAAAAGTCTTTCAGAAAGACTGAGTTTGCACTTTAAAACACAGATAACTTTGATAACATCTGAGACCAGCTGTTTTCATACCCATGGCCTAACATGACCTGACACTACATAGTTTGCTCTTTGAAGTTACAGCTGTTGCTCCAGAATAACTCTATGTGGTAGTTCCTCAGCTACAGATTTTTTGAAAAGCGAAATATTTTTAATTTATGGAAAATGTGCATGCAGTATATTGTTTTTATATAATATGTTTTTCTTTTTTAATCAGTCTTGAAGCTTTGTGGTATTTCTGAAGGCAATGATGCTGTGAGGGCTACAGTATTAAGATATATATATTATAATGTAAAATGTTATGCACTTAAAAATTGTCTCCTTTTTCTGTCTTTCAGTTCCGGGAGACTTGGGCAATCAGTTGGAAGCAAAGTTAGATAAACCATCAGTAGTGCACTATCTCTGCTCTAAGAAGACAGACAGTTATTTTACACTGTGGCTGAATTTAGAATTGCTTCTTCCTGTCATCATTGACTGCTGGATTGATAATATCAGGTAAGACCAGAAATGTTGCTCTTAGCAGTTATCTGCTTTCCTTAGACTGACAGGCTTTGTATAGAATGGCTGTCTAAAACTTCCTTGTCTGATTCAAGACCAGTGAAAAAAATTGCTTGGAATTCTGCTAGGTGGAGTGATGGGATGCATTAGAAGATACAGCTCTGTTGCATCTAAGGTAGCTGTTCACTGATGAAAAACAGAGTGGTCTCTGCCACTTTCTCTCCTGCTAAGTGCTGGTTTGAGCACTTATCAGATGCCTCTGCAGGCTTATCTAAAGCAGAAAGGTTTCTGCTGTTTTGATAAGTACTTATGTTTTGATCAGGCAGGAGGAAGAAGGTTCATTGGGCAGCTCAGAGGGACAGGCAGGGGGAATGTGAGCTTGCACTTGTGCTGGCAGTGTGTCATTAGAGGGCAGTCTCATGGGCAGCTGAGATGCATAAGGCTCTTTAAGGGCAGTCTGGAAGTCTCTCCAGAATTATTTTGGTTTTAAAAAAGTTGTCTAGCTTAATGCTTCCCCACTATTCTATCATTCAGTCTGCTTCTATAAGGTTCCTGTAAAACTCATATAAATAAGAAAAACTTAGCTTGTGCAGTTTAAAAACATGGTATTTTGTGTGAATGTATTGAGCTGTTATGTAGTTGTACCTCTGCTTTAAGTCTTGCTATAAGCCTTACAGACTAGAGATTTTTCATGTGTGCAGGTTTGAGTATCAGCTCAGATTCTGAGATTCCATCAGGTACCAACTGTTACTTGTAAGAAATACAGAGTACTCCCTTATGCTGATACGGGTGTTCTAGTTAAACAGCAGTGAATTATTTCGATCTAGGAGATTTTTTCTGGTATCTAATTTTACAGGTATTTTATCTTCTACTGTCACATTTTTCCCTTTCTGACAAGTTTTCTTCATTATGTGGCTTGATGCAAAGTGTAGTTGTACAGAACGGTATAAAGTCGCTTATATTCCGAAGGTCAGCCACAATTCTGCATACTTGGTTTTGTAGAGAAGTTTGAGATTCTGCACATAAAGTACTAAACTAATCAAAATAACTGCTTGCATTGTATAACCTCTTATCTAGAGCTAGAGTACTCTTATAATGTCTACCTGTTTGTGGTTTTTATTTCTTCCTGGTAATAGCACTTAAAGTTCTTGTTACAGCTCTCAGAACGTAAGACCCAATGTAGCTGAGAGTTGTCATGTGGTAATATGACATGTTTTGTGTGTTTTCTCTCTCTCCAGGCTGGTATACAATCGAACAAGTAAGATTACAGAACCACCAGATGGGGTGGATATCAGGGTCCCAGGTTTTGGACAGACATTTTCTTTGGAGTTCCTTGACCCAAGTAAAAGAAGTGTTGGTATGTACAAGCTGTGTCTGAAGTGCTGTATCACTTGTAGGATTTTTATAGTGTGTCTACAAGCTACTGATAAGTGATTTCAAATTACAGTTCTGTTTAGAAGTAGAAAAACTGGTGGTTTTTTGGTGGTAGGGTAGCATGTCTCACTCTGCTTTTAAGAGTTTTCATTGCATTATATCATTTTGTTTACTGTTTGGCCTGATAGATTGAGACAAGAAGATTCCATGTTATTTATTCTTATGCCAAATTGAAGTTCTCTGGATGAAACTCAAATAGGTACTTTGAAAATAGACAGCTTTGGAAAATGAGATAGGTCAAGTGAAAAATGCTGTGACTGAAGCTTAACAAACAAAACCAAAATATAACTACTTCATTTAAGGTTGGTTCTGAGTAAGATACTTTTTGGCTTTAGGAATGAGTTAATAGGCTTGGGAGATCTAGTACCATATTCTGTAGTTGCCTGTCTTTTGTCAGTGTCAGAATAATTCCATAATTACATTTGTGCAGAAAGTTTTTGCAGTAATGGGTTTGCAGGGATTTTTTTTTTTTTTTTATTTCCGTGTAGTGTTTTTACAGAAATTGTCTTTTGGAAATTTCTGAATCTCATTAGCTTTTGTGAGTTGTTAGCTGTGGCTGAAGAGTAATTTAAATTGGTAATGCACTGAGCTTTACATACTTCATGCATGGATTTCTTTTTCTTTAGGAAGCAGTCTCCAAAGGGGTAGTAATGTGCTTACTGACCTTCACTAGGTAACTCTCTTAACTAGGATAGGCCCATGTTTAAAATTGTCTCTGTTCACTTCAGGAATTAAGTGATAAGCATTCAGGACTAACAAGTGAGGTTTTGCTCAAACCTTAATTATGAGTGTGATCAACAGGATGTTTTGACTCTTAATTTTTTAAACTGTTACTAGATGCATTTAACTGTGATAATACTTAAATCCTATGTGCCCAAGCTTGCAGTATGTAACATCTTCCAATATCTAATATGAGCCAGTCTGCAGATGTTTCCCTTCTTTCCTAATAAAGCATTATGTTCAGTCGCTTAAGTCTTAGCCCAGTACTGGAAAGGCAGGAAAATGTTCTTCCTGTAGTTGCCATAACTTTGCCTTGGGGGTATGCTGTAAGCATTTGCTTCCAGGAATAGATGTTGGCAAATCTTTATGAAGGTATTAGCTACTCTACCTGAAGTTAATCTGCAGTTAGCAAAAGCTAGGACTCTTAACATAGTAATTTCCATGATGTGTTCTTTACAGTTCAAGGGTAAGACATTTCTGCTGAAGAAAATTTATCCATTCTATGTATACCACATTTTTCTGCCACATTTTATTGATCAGCCAACTAGTAGGAAGTTTTGATAATGATATTCTCTCACTTTCGGGGGATAGTGAGCACAACTTTTTTGTTTGATATACAGCTTTCTAGATTGCCAAAGGCTACAGTTTTAATGTCTGTATATATGGCATCAGAGATAATGCCTCCAGAACTTTGTTGTAGAGTAGTGTCTGGCAGCTGCTTCTAATGCTAATCTTTTCACTGTTGTGCTTCTGTCTTCTGTCTACAGGCAATCTTTTCACTGTTGTGCTTCTGTCTTCTGTCTACAGGCAGTTACTTTTATATGCTGGTGCAGAGTTTAGTAGACTGGGGCTATAAACGTGATGAAGACGTAAGGGGAGCGCCTTATGACTGGCGAAAGGCACCAAGTAAGTACCATTGTTACTTGAACACAACTTTGACTCTCACAGCCAGCAAATACTGCTGTCTCTTCTCCTCTCCTATCTTTACAATTATACTTAATTTTGACTAGTTCTTGGGGCCTGCATGTCCCTGGACCCAGATACAAGCTCTGTGGTGTTGTTTCTTTTTTGCTTTAAACAGTTTGCCTAACTTGCTAGTTAAGACTTGCTTAAAAAAACAAATCAACAGCAAAAAACCCCACACCAGCAAAATGCTTCCCCACAAAACGCCCACTTGTTCCACTGGGATTTCAAAGCTCTGCATTATTAATTCCACAGGCAGTGGAATTTGCACATCTTTTCATCAAAAGCGCAATTTGTTAAAGGTTGTTTTTTTGTTTGTTTGTTTAAGTTAAGCATTCACAGTTTACTATTATACCTGTGTAACCCATATATGTTTATTTTAGATGAGAACAGAGACTATTTTGTGGCTCTTCGTAAGATGATAGAGTTAATGTATGAGCAGTATGGAAGTCCGGTTGTCTTAATTGCCCACAGTATGGGTAATATGTACACCCTCTACTTCCTCAACAATCAGACTCAAGATTGGAAAGACAAGTACATAAAGGATTATGTGTCATTAGGCGCTCCATGGGGAGGAGTGGCTAAAACTCTCCGTGTACTGGCTTCAGGTAGGTAATTGAGAGTTTGCAATGTATGTTGTTGGTAGTACAGGATACTAGCTAGACTGTTACCTCTTAAGACTAGAGGATGAGAGTTTAAGATAATATAAAGTTAAAAATAATTTTTTTCAGAAGTGGTGGCATCTTGATGTTGCAATCCCTGTGACCAGATTGTCATTTTGTGTGTTCATGGAAGCGGACTGAATTTTTTTGCGTCCCTTAACTGGGAGCTGCGTCCCTTCTTGGCTGCTCCTAACCCCTTTTCTGCAGGTCACTGTGTCATCTGCTGTTTGGTGCAGTCTCTTCTACTTCTGTCACTTCTGCCTCCAGCCTGATTGCTCTCTGTTCAGTATTACAAAGCTAACAAGGAGCAGAGCATTCAGTAGTTTCCTTTGATTAAAGATAACGTGGCTGCTTCTGGTGAACATTAAGGAAAACTTGCAGACATGGTGCTGAGGTGGTGCCCACTGCACAAATGTGTGTCCAGAGTTACAACTCTACAGATAAGAAAAGTGAATCTTTGACATCTTGTGTTTAACATACTGGATAAACCCAAGTCTAAACAAAATTCAATAAAGCAGCATAATGTGTTTCACTAAATAGCTGCAAATGGCTGATTGAAAAAGTATTTTACTCCATCATGTGATACCATGATTATTTCATGTGCCTTTGCACATACTACATGATTTTTCTGTCTTGGGTTTTTTTAATTTGTTTCTGACTTGTTAGCTTTGGATATCACTATCTTCTTCAACAAAGCTGACATCCAAAACTGGACTTCATCAAAATGCAGAACACAGAGTAAGTGCCAGCCATGCATGGACAGATCAAAGAATGCTTTGCTTAGCAAAGGCATTTGATTCTGAATAGTAGTGCACAGCTCAGTTAATAATTAGAGAACTTGAACTGAATGTTTAATTGAGTTATACACTGTAAAATCTGTTGCAGTGTAAAAATTCCCTTTTCCCACAGGCTTCATCTAACAAGTTTGTGCGCTACAGAAAGGGCAGGAAGTGAGCAATGCAGTGTCACTTTCATACAATTACACATGACTATGTAAAATTCCACAGTCCCAGATCTCTATTGGATTAAACTTCCTTGTATCACATCCTTTATCCTTAATAATGCATCTCATTCAAAGTGACTAGTTGTACAAATGTATAATGAATAGTTAAATTTTTACTAAAATGAGAATCATTAAGAATCATGTAGGAAAGTTAAATGGGCAGAATACAATATCTGTAAATATACATTTTTACATTTTATAGGTTAGTTCTGTCTCAAATATCTGTAGTGAATCACCACCATCAGGCATTAACACTGGGATTACATGTGTTGGAAACTACAGGAGTTTTAAAATTGGCCTTATCAGGGTGTTTATATGCAGAAGAACTATTTCTTTAAAGAAAAATACTACATTGCTGCAGGAAAGACAAGGCAAGCTGTGAATGCATTCTTTCTGCTCCTGTGCCTATTTATAATATGATTATGGCTAGGAACTGCATGTCAAATCCACAGTTGTGTTATCAAAGTGGTAAATAGTATGCAGGTGGCATTACTTTCTGTAGATCATATGTGATACTTTCTGCTACTTACTCATGCACTTTGGAAGATCAACACAATCATTACAAAGCCAGTGCCAGTAAAGTGAGGATGTTGTTCCCACTGCTGTGAGCTAAGACACAAAGTTTACTGTGGCAGTTTATTAGGGTTTTTTTTTTTGTCAACTTGTGGTGCTAGCGGTGTCTTCCATAGACCTAATGTTTTGTTCACTATAATGTCAATGAGTGTTGTGCCTGCTGACTTGAGTGTGGTCTTGTCCATACCGTACTTCTGCACTTCAGAGAAAAGTAAAGGATTTCATAAGCACTTCATGACAGTTCTGTGAAAGAAGGCTGGAACAGTCAGGTTCTGTGTTTGGTTATTCTACTGGAAATAAATTTTGTACATGCCCTTTTCACTGTTCAATTAAAAACTCAGGCTTTCTTTGCTGAAAACTGCCAAGTTGTGTTCAGTAACTTAGTGGTGAGTGTGCATAGTTAAGTATTTATACCACACAGTAATATGAAACACGTTTCAGGACTTTTGTGATTCTTGCTGTGCTCTTTGGAGTCCCCTTTTTATCTATTTCAGAGTTAATGCTAGTCAGTGTTTCCATACAGTCTTCCTCAAGGTGGCATTAAAGACTGTGGTTTATGTTTCCGTGCTAAAGCAACAGTGCCACCTTATGAAACTGAAAACTACTTCAGGGCTGTTAATGAAATAGCGGTTTTGGTTTCAGTGTTTCAGTTTTTATGGTATGGCTGACCTGGATCACTATGTGTTGAAACCACCGAAACCAAATAAAGGCTAATACAAAGTTCAGCTGACGAAAGAATTGAAGCGTGCTAGCTGTTGTGATTATGGAAAATAGATCGGATGAGATGTTCACCATGAAAACAAACTGATCTTGGGACTCTTTCTTTTTTTTTTAATTTACAATAATATATATTAGTTTCTAGTAATGACTATATCTGCCATTTATTAAGCAGCTTCTAGTTTTGTGGAGATGGAAGAACAGTAGTTGAAATATGAAGAAAGGTGCATATAAATTATAATGTAGTCATGTGTTAGAGCCATCTCTGTAACATACTGCTAAGAAAACAATGGATTTGATATCTCAAAAAAAATTCTTGAGATGTTTTGGTCAAACACTAAGTTCTGTGATAACAGTAAGTCTAAACTTGGTAAAATGTTACAATAGTGTGGGGGTTTGGGTATCTGAAAATTGAAGACCTGTATTGATAGTAAGTTCTAGCTCTCTAGGTTTGTTCTGGGCAACAGAATTATTTCAGCAGTCTTGAAATGCTTACTGGAAGGGAAGATGCTGATACTGGCAGTTTTGCATGGTTCCCACCAGAAGCCAGCAAGCTCCAACATATCTTTTTGCTTAATTACTGTGGCCAGAGACTGAATAGGTTACAGAGTGCAGCATTCTTATTTGATAACATAAGCAGAGACGGTTACACTTGCTTTGCTTCTGTTGCCTTGTATGATGGTTAATTTTTTTAGGTACCTATTAACAGTCTGCCATTTTCTCTCAGTTGTAGGCATGTTCTGATAGCTTTCATTACAAAGGGAACACATAAACTGGTAAAACATTATGTCAAATGGTAAATAAATCATATAGTAATTTTTATAGCTATTCTGAATGAAATACTGCTGCTCTGCTTGTTTTGAACATGTAAAATTTTAAATATTTTTTTAAGCCCATAAAATCTCTTCTTGAGTTCTTAAATATGTATGTGTAGTAGTATTTATCTGTTCTTTTAGCAACAACCTCTTCTAGAGACTGAAATAACTGTAAAACAGATTTCCAGCAGAGCATGTAAGACAAAACTTGCAAGTGGTATAAATAATGATTAATAAAAGCTGATTTCTTCCTTTGCTCCTGCAGGAAATTCTTGCTTCTTTCACAAGGAACATGTTGGAAAGGCAGCGGTGTTCTTGGTTTGTCAGTCGTTCATCAATTTGTATTTACATTTTAAAGTTATTAGGTAGTTTACAGAAGTTAATTAGCAAGATTAAATATAGAAAGAAAAACTTTACGAACTGTTGCTAAGCAAAAGGACTGATCTTTTTCATGTTATCACTGTGAGTGGTAGTAATTGCTGCTGATTGAGACTCCTGCTTTGCACTGTGTGTAATAATTCCACTTTTTTTTTTTTTAAGGTGACAACAACAGAATACCTGTTATCAGTTCACTCAAGATCAGAGACCAGCAGAGATCAGCGGTTTCCACAAATTGGATGCTACCATACAACTACACATGGCTTCCAGATAAGGTCTTTGTAAGAACGCCTACAGCTAACTACACTCTTAGAGATTACCAGAAATTCTACAGGGACATCAATTTTGAAGATGGCTGGCTCATGAGACAAGACACTGAACCCTTGGTCTACCAGATGACACCACCTGGTGTGCGCATACACTGTCTTTATGGCACTGGCGTGGAAACACCTGATTCCTTCCATTATGACAGTTTTCCAGACAAAGAACCCAAGGTCTTTTACAGCGATGGGGATGGTACAGTAAACTTAGAGAGTGCCTTGCAGTGTCAAAAGTGGGTGAACATGCAAAAACAGGAAGTGGTGGTATTTGAGCTTTCAGGAAATGAGCATATTCAAATGCTATCAAATGATACTACTATCTCCTATGTGAAAAAGCTGCTTTTTGATTTGTGACACCTTGTGTTATTTTCCTCACCTGTGATGCCTTCCCTTAAATATGAGGAAAATGCCTTTTAATCTCTTGGTATTTAGATATATGAATTATTTATTTTGTGGGGATTTTTTTTAAGGCTGTGTTCGAGAAGTTGTTTGGCGTCCTAAATGATTGTTTGTCTCTGATTTGTGTTTATGATGCTTCATGGTATTTTCACATTCTGCAGATTTGGTCAGATAAGCATTTTGGTGCCTCTAGTGATTGTGTCCAGTATCATACAGTGTTTCACTTGGAGATTGTGCAGCCTGTGCACATACCACGTAGTACCAGATGCCTGAGTTCCTTTGTGTGACTGGGTGTTTGCAGGGTTTGGAGTGGGAGGGCTGGGAAAGGGTGTAGATTCAGATGCCCATACAAGGTAATGGTACTAACAATTGAGAAGCACAGTAAACTTTTAAAAAGGTCTTCCATATTCTCATTCACAGTTTTCCAGTATTTTAGTTTGTAAATGTGCACATGTACTAGGTAAAATAGGGAAGACCTCTGCCTGGTGTTGTGCTACCTTTGTCATAATCCAGACTTGCTTTTATTATGGCTTTTGGGAAGAGAGATGTGTCAATTACTTCAATTTCTTAAATACCTTTAATTTTTTTCTTTTTTTTTTTTTCTCTTTAAGAAGTTGTTTGCTCGTGAGCTTCTAGAACCTGATTGCATAAAATGTGGAGCCTGAGGAATTCTCACTTTGTACTTTATTTATCATTGAGGGAAAGAAGCTGAACAGTGGTTGGTGGTTTCAGTAGCCTTAGCTGTGTGTGGTAGTAGATAAATTAAAGCTAAGTGAATACTGTCAAACAATCCCTGGTGCAGAATTGCATTTCTGGGTGAACGATGATCTCCTGTAGTGCAAATGGTAATGGATGGTGGGTATTAGTTCAAAAAGAAAAGTGAACTTCCTGAAATGGGGTGAGGAATGAAAGCTGGAATAATAAAGAATGAAGTGTATAAACCTTGTTCTCAGTCAAATATTTAGCCTCTGATCCACTTATTGACCAAGTAGCAATTGGACCAACATTGCATTCAGCTGAAAATAAACTTTACGGTTTAAGACTGAAATTAATTTCCCATAGGTTACAAGTTTCATTATTGCTGCTTCAAGAAGTTGGGATACACTGTTTCTTTAAATCATAGAATCGTTAGGGTTGAAAAGGACCTCAACGTCATCTATTTCCCATGCACCTGCCATGGGCAGGGACACCTCACAGTAGCCCTTGTTGCTCAAGGCTCTCTCCAACCTGTTCTTGAACCTGTCCAGGGATGGAGTATTCACCACTTCTTTGGGCAACCTGTTCTAGTGCCTCACCACCCTCACAGTAAAGAATGTCTTCCTTGTATCTAACCTGAACTTCCCCTGGTTAAGTTTAAACCCATTATCCTGTGTTACTGGCACTGTCCCACCTCTCAGATGTGTCAGGGTCCCCCTGGATAACATCGCTTCCCTCCAGCATATCAACCAAACCAGACAGTTTAGTGTCATTGTCAGATGTTTCTATAAATTGCTGAACATGCAATTCTGGTGATCCCTACAGTACCATTTTACTAAATATTTTTTAAAAAAAAAAAACCAAACCAAACATAAATAATCCAACCCTCAATGCCACAGAAATGACAGCCTAAAGGCAATCATATTTACAGCCTTGATTACAGAAGTTCTGTCGGAGAAATAGTTGCATTCAAAGATTCTCTTTTGCTTGCTTTAAAACCAGTCACCCAGATAGACTGTGCTTAGTTTCTGAAAACACAATTCTGAATGCTTCCAAAATGCTAGGTCCTCCAAGGAAGATGCTCTAAAAGTTTCAGGAGCTCTTCAGGACTATTGAGGATTTTTTACTTAAGAAACTGAAGTTGTCTAAATGGTAAAGTTTTTAACTATTTTAGTAACATGCATTAAATGTTTGCTGACATTAAATGCATGATATGTTGAAATGACAGGCTTGAAATTCTGTTACTGTAGACTGGTTGTAAATCCAGAGCAACTTGAACTAGAGTCATTGAAAAGCTTCTTAGGTTTTTAACTTACTTCATTTTCCCCTTGCATTTTTGCTATTACTTTTTTTTATCTTGTCCTCAGTTGCCCAAGAACTTACAGTTCAGCACCAGTATTACCCAGGCTTTTCCAGAATGAGAACTTGGCTACCGTAAGCCACTTGTAACTGTTGAAAACAGAAAAAAACTCCTCAAACCCCCAAACTAAAAAGCACAGCAACAGAAAACCCATGTTAAAAAGTTCTTTAGCCAAGTATTCTAGTTTTTATAGGGCTATCAGCTGTATATGTGTTGTGTTCTAAGACTGCTCAAATATGATAAACTTCCTCCTGTGGTTTGTCTCAATTGTTAAATACATTGCTATGTTACTGGTTTGCAATGGGAAGAAATTACAGAAGACAGCTCATCACAATCTCTATTTCTTGCTGAGGTAGAATGCCTGTTAATAAGCACTGGAATGAGTGGAGCTGGGGGCTGTATAGCAAAATACTAACATGGACATTAAGGGCTGAGAAAGTGAAAACAAAATGTACATAGTTTCTAACCTGATCTGGAGACTGTTTTCTAAGCTTCCATTAATCGGTGTCATTGTCAGTCTTATACTGAGAGTTTAGCTTCAGGGTTTTTTGTCATTTGAAGTTCTAAAATACATTATTCCAAAAGATGCTCTTTCTTTTTAAATTATTTTTCTTTTTTAACTAATTTTTAATACTACTTTGCATCCCAAAAGAGGTGGGGAAAAGGAAAATCTTCTTACCAATTCTGGCAGCCTAGTAGAGTGTTTTTCAGATCAGTTGGCTGCATCTTTTAACCTAAAGATTTGTAAATCAGCGTTCCAGTAATGGACAAGCCCTGAAGTGTGTCCCTATAAATAAACTGGTGTTAGTTAACCTGGTAGAATTAAGCTCAAAATTTTACAGGGTGGTGGTTTTTTTTGTTTGTTTGTGGTTTTTTTTTTTTTTTTTTTTTTAGTTTTGCTTTGGTTTTGTTTTTTTGTGTTTTTTTTTTTTTGTGTTTTTTGTGTTTTGTGGATTTTTTGTTTTGTTTTGGTTTTGTTGTTTTTTGTTTGGTTTTTGGGTGGGGTTTTTTGGTGTTTTTTCATTTTGTTTTTAATGTTGTTTGTAACTATATAACCTTGTGCAAGAGTGTATGTACCTAAGTACTGTGTTAGAGCAAGCATGGTGCTTCGGGTGAGATATGGTTTGTATGTGAAGGTTTTGCAGGTTTTTGTCAATAAGTTGTGATTTTTCCACTAAATCATCTTCAGCCTTTTTGTTTTCAGTTTCTTGCAAATTAGGATGAAGTTCTCATTGAAAAGTGAATGCAGCAAGTAAACTCCAATTCTAGTAATTGAAAATGAACCACTTCACTCAACATGTTGAGAAGTGCTTACACACTATGGCATGCTCCTCTACAATGCAAGAGTCTTTAGCAGTACTGTTACAGGCCTGCTAGAGCAATGTCCACTTGAGCACTCTAGATTCTTGTGGGGCAGAGGTCTAAAGAAGTAAATATGAGAGGAGAATGTGTGCCTTGAGAGGAGTAACTCGGGTGCTTTGCCACACTACACAGCTGAAATGTTTTAATTTACTGATATTTCTTTGTTATACCTAACATATATTGATGATGTGTCTCTCTTTCCATAGTTTTTACTTAGTTTTATTCTTCCAGGATATTTTCAGAAACCAAAAATAGTCTTGAGGACCAAATGTGTTTCTTATTTTTGACTAAATGTATAGAGAATACTGAGGAAGCTTTCATTGTAACACGTCTGAGGAGGTTCAGAGTCACTCTGTGATTCTGTTTAAAAACAGAAGGTTTCAATAACTAGCAATAATTGCAAAGGACTTGCAGACCAAAGGAAGGAATGTTTGGTATTAAGGTAGTTCTTGGAGCACAGTGTGTTTGAGGCCCTCTTAAATTCAGGGGATGTTTGGCAATGACTTTGCTGCTCTACAATTAACAGTATTTTGTATGGAACATATTCTGAGACCTAGCATTTTATATGCTCTTTTTGTGTATGAATGTCTGAAATAGATTTTGAATATTTTATTGTCAAACTTTGATAACATAATAAAGTTGATCTGATATAGTTTGTCTCCTGTTGTGAATAACATGTTGTCTTACTGCTTGGATGGAATGTCAGCTTACTGATACTCTTCCCCCACAGATTTTTGGTGTCTCACTTTTCTCGCAGTAGTTGCTTCTTGGTTCATCTTCCAAATGTGTCTACTGTTTTATGATACCTTTGGAGTTTTATGTTAATTGTTCTTGAATTTATGGAGATGTGGGACTGTGATTACTCCATTTCTTTTGTTTGCTTCCTTCTTGCTCATCTTATAGAGAAAAAAGAATTCTTGAGATGCCTCACACTTATGTTCAAGTAATCATTTTGAAATTAGTCCCAAAATCCTGAAGTGTTCCAAATGCTTCCAGTTGCCCTTATACTGTTGGTTTCCAAACTGATCCACAAGCCCATGCATGTAGACTGTAGAGTTTTATGATTGTAATAAACAATCTTTCTGCAATTAAAAGTTTCTGAAGACACTAACTGTAGACAGTTATTCTGTAGGGGAAAGAAACCCAACCTGTATGTGATCTCCCTTATCAAAGCAATCTCAAGGCCTGTTGGGCAAGTGTAAGTCCTCTTGTGGCTGGCTGGGATGCTTCACTTAACTGCGAGTTCAAATGATTGCTTATGACTCTTGAGAAAGAAGAAAAAGTAGCAAGGCTGAAACTTGCCTTGTGGGAGTTTCCCCCCCTGGCCTCCATGTGATAAAGATTGTAATACAAGATTGGTGGCTGCTGCTGCCCTCTGTGACCTAGATCCCTATTGGACATCCTGTCCCAGTAGAGTTGTTGTTCGTGCCTTCCTCAAGGTTCATTGATCCCTTATGACTGCAGGAGAAAAGGGAATATGGCCTTCTTCCAGCTCCTACTGAACTCCTACTAAAGCAAATTAGTCCTGCACTGTGCCAGTTCTTGGAAGAAGTTGGGAAGGCTGAGAGCATAGGGAAGGTGGGACAGAATGATAATGAAGCCTGGCTACAGTGATGCCAAGCCGTGTGAAAGACTGCTGTCCTGTGCAATCCTAGAATACTGATGTAATGCTGCGCTAGCTTGGGTTGTGCGTCTTTCAGATAACATCATAGTTGCATATTGTCTGATGCTATTTTGCTGTGCTATCTTAAATCCTTTCTTTAATTATGGGATCACACTTTCGAGAACTGATTTTGATTTTCTCTTTTGCTTGAATTAGTTTTCTTCCAAACTTCTAGCTTAATAGTTTCCTTTGAAGACTAATTTACTTTCTGGTCATTCAGACCAACAAACAAGAATTAAATGCAATGTTTAGTTCCCAAATCAGCATTCTTCAGGCAAAAGCAGAACATAATACAAGCCCAGGAAATCAAGGAAATTAATACACAGTGGTTTTTTCCTCAAAATACTGGTGTTAAGTTTGTCATAACAGTTTGTCTGCATTGACGTTGCTTTCCAAGTTCTTGTTCTGTACTATGTAGCGTCTGAGAAGAATATCCTAATCCTGAACTCTTTTCCTTCTCATAATGTGATAACTGATTTTGTGTGAACAGTTTAGCAAGATAACCTTCATTTCAGTTTTTAGGGCCTAGTTTGCAAATAATTAAAGTTTCAGTTATTGCCCTTACCTCAGTAGATTTAGAAGCACTAATACTTGGTAATCTTGAATCTTCAATTTTTTTGCCAGTACTTCATGCACTTAAAAAGTGCTTGATGTGGATCATTTTCATTCTCAGCTAACAATCATAAAAAAAAAAAAATAAATCTCTTCTTTCTACAATAATCTCTGTAGACTGGAGCAAATTTTTAAATTCAGGTTTTAACCGAAAACCACACAACATGTTGTCAGGCAGAGCTACTGCTGAAAATGCAGAAAGCAGATAATTTAAGGTATTGTACAGCCAAAGTATAAATAAAATATTTCTGTAGGCTTGTAAACTAGCTAGTGAACTGATGAACATCTGTATTTGTGTTACCTGAATACATAAATCCTTGGCCTAGTTACAAAATTGCTTCTTTTATGTGAAGGAAAGCAATTTTGTGTTGCAAAAGAAAATGAGCTGTCCCTTTTTGTGGAAAGAATGTTTAGCATCACAAACATGAAAATGGCTCAGAAGCTGGAAAAGATGTAAAAGTACAATAAGGTAAAATAAGAACAGCAGTAACATGCAGTTTTTAATGAAATTTTAAAACTGAATCACTTTAGAAGACTAAAAATGCAAATAGAAAATATAATTTGATGCCTTTGACAACGACTCTTAACTAGAAACTCTTTCTCACAATTCTTCAACAGCCCAGTTTATGCAGTGACTAATTAGTTCCAATTGACTTAGTGAATTTGAGGAAGTCACATACTGCACTTTATCAGCCTGAGATTGCCTGCTGTTACTTGAGGAACTTGGATATCTAGGCTTTTGCTAAGCAGGGCTATCTGACAGAGTTAGCTTGTTTGTGCGTGCACCGTTGAGGCTTAATAGTTAAAACCATTGTTTTGGTACTCTCTGACAAGCAAAACTGGCAAAAAACCCAAAACCAATATGCCCCTGCTCTGTTCCTCGACATCTGACCACATTTTGGATGTCTTTTGATACATGTTAAGGGAATCAGAAACAAGTTATAATTTTCCTATCTATCTGTTGCGCTTCAACACTCTTCCTATCGTATGCAACAAAGCCTAGCTGCCTCAGTGGAAAAAGTGCTGAAGTCAGTTGTTGTTTCTTACCCAGGCTTCACAGCCACCATGAACCCTACACCCCTGCAGTGCAGTAAGGATGTCTGAGTCTGTGTGACAATGCCTAGGAGATCTTTTCTTTGTGCTCAGTTATTTCCATTCCTCATCCTGCGTTGACAGCAAGCTACTCTGTCAAACATGGATATGGAAGTAACTAGTGCTCTGGCTTCGCAGTACAACTAACAAAGGATCCACTAGAGGGAGGAAGATCTCAACAAATGCTCAGGTGTACCCTGGCAATGAATGGCAAAGCTTCCTGGCGGCACTGAAAGTCAACGGGGTAGAAAAACTTAACCTTAGCACAATGGTATCAAGGAAATCTATTTACCGGACCTTAATCCAATATATTTTAACGACAAATAGGCGGCACTGTTTGTCTACTTCAGTCTGCCCAATCTCCTTTAGAAAGGGATGATTTAGAGTATGCAGAACGATTTGTAAATGGGACTAAGTTAAGTCTCCTGCAGAAATGTCTTTGCTGAAACAAAACATGAGTTCCTGGGGAGCTAAATTAACAGAATTAACATCTAGTTTGTTCTGATGCCATTTATTCCCAGACATATCATGAATGTGAAATAAATTCAATAATGAAACCTCTTCTATTCTTTGGGCAAAAAATATGTTTGTGTAGTGTTGTGTACTAGCAGAGATCTTCAGCAGCCCATAGCATCAGAGATCTGTGAACCTCAGATAATCTGAGGACATTAATATTACATGTTTCACATCTCCTATAGGTTTTGTCTTCTGATTGTTGAGGTTTTTTTTTCAACTTGAATGTGAGCAGCTAGAACTGAGTAGAGGGCCCTCTTGATTCTACAATGACTGTGATGCTGTATTTTTCTTGGGAGACGAAAACCAGGAGACTTAATGAGTACAAGTATACAAACCTTTATCATGTCTTTGGTTCTCCTTGTTCAGATATACTATGATTTTCTTCCCCCAAACCCTGAATACTTTTTGGTTTATAGCTCTGCTGTGTGAGTGAGGTAGTTAAACAATGACATGAATGACTCTCATAAGCCTGACAAGAACAATGGTTTCAGTTGGCATAGTGCATACTTTAACGTTCTATATTTAAAATGCAGTGGTGGGCAACAGTATGTAAGTTAAAGTTGGGTTTTTTTGTAATATTGAATGGCATCTGTGTTAATTTCACTCAAGAAATCCAGGATTACAAGGAAATTAAGACCTAACGTTGATATCCACAAGATGTTTCCTGTCCTGAAGCAATTGTTGATATGCAGATTCTGCTTTTAGAGGAACTTTAAGTAGTTAGGCAAAGATTGTTGTATCTGACATAAATAGCAAGAAACATCAGCTTAATTTAAACTCTGAGAAAAAGAATCAGAAGTGTGAATTATATACCCGCTCTCCCTCTAATGCTCAGGTTAAAGCACATACTGGATGTTGGTGTTTGAAATCTGAGCATTAAGTGCAGTGACTGAGTACCGACAATGAAGCATGTAGCTACACTTGAATTTTACAGGTCTGTAACATGTAATTCAAACACGTTATTTAACAACTTCGTAGGGTTGATGTGTAAATATACTCAGTGTACAGCACTATGATGTACAAAACAAATTATGTCTTTTTATAAAAGTATTGCAAATGCTGATGTATCTGTGTTTTTAACTGCACTGCTGCTGAGCAAGAGACGATCTTGTCCCTCAAAGTTTTCACTTTGCTGTAACCACTGACTTAGAACTAGTAACCTTTCTGGGAAGGCAGAATTACTGATCATGCTTCAATTGCATGTAAAACTACAAAGGTCACCTTATTTGAGTAAAGTATAAGTATACACAGTAATCAAGCCAGATGATAAATTCAGCTGCATGAAAATACTGTGCCTACAGGCTAAGTATTTTCATCAGTAGTATTATTATTGAAATTGTGCTGTGTCTGAGGTAGTCAAAGAGATTCTAGCACAGGTCTAAGCGGTTTGATTAAGATGAGCCAGGAATACTGCTGTTATTTCAGCTGTGCCAACAGATTCTTAGTACCTGTATGAAAAAAGGCAAGATGAGAGTACAGGAAATCTCACTAGGTACTTACACTATCATGATCGGAGCAAATTAAAGAGGACAGAATGTCCTGGGTTCAGCGGTAACAGTTATTTTCCTCCTTCCTAGTAGCTGGTGCAGTGCTGTGTTTCAGCTTTAGTCTGAGAACAATACTGATAACACACCAATATTTTAGTTATTGCGAAGTGATGCTTACCCTGAAAAAGGACTTCTCAGTCTCTCATGCTCTGCCAGTGATGCGGGGCAGAGTTCCTGGGGTGCCATGTCACTTCAAAAGCTGTTTCTCAGGCCTAGGATAGTGTTCCGGGCAGTGGCATGGGGCACAGTGTATGTTTCCAGCCATCCGGTGGTTGCTTCTACCATGGTAAGCCCATGGCACTTGCCTTGGCAGGTTGGTGGGAGTGTAATATAATCAATCTGCCAAGCCTTCCATATTTATACTTCAGCTATTGTCCTTCATACCAGAGAGGCTTTAATTTCTTTGCTTGCTTAGCTGCAGCATGTTTCACACACATGAATAACCTGGGCAATAGTGTCCATTGTTAAGTCCACCCTTTGCTCACGAGCCCATCTGTATGTTGCATCTCTGCCATGATGGCCTGAGGTGTTATGGGCCCACCAGGCTGAAAATAATTTGCCTTTATGTTGCCAATTTAAGTCCATCTGAGCCACTTCAGTGTTAGCAGCTTGTTGGTTGTTCTGGGGCTCCTCAGTGGCCTAACTCTTGTGTACATGAGCATCTACATGGTGCATCTTCATCACCAGGTTCTGCACCCAGATAGTGATACCTTGCCACAGTGCAGCAGCTCAGATAGGCTCTTGGTTGCCAGTTGCTCTGCTTCCATTGCTACAACCACCCCCACAGGGCATTTCCTACCATCCATGAGTCAGTATATGGTACTGGCCATTTCTCTCATTCAGCAATGTCCAAAGCCAGCTGGATGGCTTTCACCTCTGCAAACTGACTTGACTTGCCTTCTCCTTCCACAGTTTCTGCAGCTTGTCATAGGTGACTCCCTACATATAACTCATACTGATATATATGAATTTCAGTAGAATCTGAAAACAGATCTGAGAAAAAATGCTGGCAAGGGGCAGTAATAAGGGGTTCCTGCCTATCCACATGGCAAAGGCATACTTTCACGGACCAAATCAGAACATGTACCTGTAGGTTCCAAAACATGGATTGGTCACCACTGCTTTATAGAGTTCACGTGTTTGGAAGATTCTTTGCAAGTTGAAATTGGTGAAGAGTTATGAAGGTTTTGGTGAGGATAAAATTATAAAGCAAAAAATGCAATAATCTGTGGTATGTGGGTGAAATCCCCACTTTCATTGTACCTGCTTCAGTCTTGAGCTCTTACAGTATTTCTAGATGAAGGCAGCTACTGTTTCCCCTATTTGACATAAAGACGGATAATTTGTTCAAATTCCTTGAGGCAGAATCTACTTGTGCACCTTTATCTCCAAAGTTAATGACAAGAGCACTAAACCACCTTCTATCTACAGTAGAAATTATTTTCTATAAGGGCAAAGCTGGCATGCTACTCTTTGGGAGAGGAAAGAATACTTGAGGAAAGTGTCGTGTGAATGAATGCATTTTCCACATAACACATTCCATGTTAGTAATTTCACCTTCTGAATGAACACTGGGTTCCAAGCAGTTCATTCCCTCCTTCATCTTTGTGTGTGAAAATGGTACATGCCTGATTTCTCATCTACTGGTAAGTATTGCAGTGTATGCCACTTCACATTTTCTATGTTTCTATTATTTCCATTTGTACTTCTATGCTAGACTATGATACAATGAAGAAAGCCACAATTGAAATATAATACAGAACGTAAAATATAAAACGTGCAAAAAGCATTCAATTAAAAATCCTTCAGTCCAGTTTTGGTTTCTAATCCAACGACTCAGACTCTCTTCCCTGCCTTTGATTCAAGTCTTTCAAAGCTTTCTATCACTGAGCCCAAGCTTTTTTTGCCCTGCTTAAATGATTAGCAAAATTTCAGGATTTAAGCTGAATACCTTAAGCTCTAATAAACCTTCCAAAGCCAAACACTGCATGAAAATCTTCCATACACACAGAAGCAAATTGATAAGAATCAAATGTTATGCACAGTTTCTTTTTGGAGAGAGGGCAATTGCTTCAATGATGGCAAGAGAAGTTGAAGAAACCTGTTTCTTCGGAGGGATGCCTATGTAAAGACAGAATTTAGCTCAGAGCTTAAGGGTCAGGAAATCAGAGAACAAAGAGCTGAAATGTCAAGAAGGCAGCAGGAGGAAGTGGGAGGCTGGGCTGTTAGAATAATGTCTGTCAGGCTATCTTGTATTTGTTTTTCTAGCAAATCTACTTCAAAGCAGAAGGAAAATTCTGACTCTGGGGGAGATGAGGTAAAACCAAGCAGCTTGCTGGACAGTTCTGCATCTAAATCTGCTTAGCAAGTGCAAATTTAAAGTTCTCTGGGCTCTCAACGAGAGAGGTCTGGCCAGCAGAAACTGATGTTGGATTGCAGCGCAGTAAAGACTGAGACTGCAGCTGTCTGGGAATCTTGAAGTTATCAAGTATTTGCACAAGATACTTGCATAGATCATGTGTCATAATAGCATTTTTCCTGTGAGAACCAGCAAAGAATCTGGATTTGCATATGGAGAAAGATAAACTTAATGAGACATAATATTTGCTTTCTCCACCTAGCAAAAAGTAATTTTAATAGAAGGCCCTGAACTGTGCATGACCTCCATATTTCAGAGACCTCTGGTATTCACAGGTGCTAACTTGCCTGGCTCTAGTCTCTAGGCTTCAGCTCAGAAGGTATCTCAGATCCCTAGCTAAGGAGTGAGACTCACCTAAGGGCCACATGCCTCAGTGTATTTTTACAATCTTTTCATGTCTTCCAATATCAGAGCATAGACTACTGATTATTTCATCTCCCTGTTCAGACCAGCCTGTGCAGTAAATTCAAGGCCATCATCTTATTCAGCTGTGTCTGTTATTAACTTTTTGAGGATGATCACTGATATACTACCACTGAGTACATATGTGACAGTAGTACGCATCTCTAAAAAAAGGAGTATATTCTAATTTAAATGTAAATTTGTTTCTGTTGCAGCTGACCATTAGAATAAAAGTAATAAAAGACCAGACCTACCATCATATTCTTAATATCAGTCTAGAAGGATTCAATTTGTAAAGTAAAATCTATTTTTTCAGTGTTACATCTCACAGTTCAGGTGAGGAAACAGTTTGGAAAATAATGACACCTGTCAGAAGCACATCCAAGTATGACAAAGTAATATCAATGTTTGTTTTCTTCCAAAAGCACAAACCGATGAGGTGCACAAGTGGAAACACTGCTCCTATAATTCTCCACCCCCAGACCTTGTTGGGTAGATTAGAAAACGATCTAGTTTTCCAGCTAGATATATTTTTTCTAATAGTTAAGTTTTAACATAAACATATTACTGCAGTATGAAGCAGCCAGAATTTGGATCAAAAACTTGATCTACTTGAAAAAGTCTTCTTAGCTTTAATGTCAGGTTTTTCATGGGAATAACTATTTAGCATGAGGCCCTTAAGAAGCAAGGCATGTTAATGGAATGAAGTGTGATAATATACACTCATTCTTTTCAGAAAGGTTTTTGTAAATGTTCAGTATACATTTAATCAGTATTTTTTATTAAGTGCTTTGGATCAAAAGAAGAAACAATTTAATTTGTCACTTTTTGTTGTTTGTTTCTATTTCCTGTACTCCAGTTAGGAAATTAAGAAATTAAACTGATATGTCTGGTGTCACTAATCAGTAGAATGTATGTGCTGGCTAAGGCTGACTTCTTAAAAATGTACAAATACATGATCCATATTTTTTTTTTTTTTTAAGAGAAGGGGCAGGTTGAAAACAGAAAATGCTATATTTTGGCTGCTGAAGTTAGTCAAGTTGTGATAAATAATAAAAGCTGTAGGGTTGAGCCCCAACCTTTACATTCTCTCTGTTTTGTTGTAATAGCTCTGAGCTCTAGTCGGGAACTGGATTGGAAACCTCTAGCTGCCTTTAGCAAATAGCAGGAGAGGATGCTTCCTATAAGGCAGAAAACTGACTGAAAAAGCCCAAAGCATGCAAAAAGCATTGAAAGCTGATGAGACTTGCAACTGAGTTTTACTGGTAAACTGGCAATTACTTCTTTGGTGTTGAGTTATGTCATCTTTACCATACTACTGTTACAAAGTAGTTGTAGAGAAATCCATTTTCTCTAAGCTTTGTGTGTGTCATCAATGCAAGCAGTGAATCAATATTTGAGCATGTTTACTCCACCGGGCAGTGTCCTCTGCAAGGTACTTGATTCATGATACAGCATCTAGCTTTCCAGTCCTTGGACAAATACCACCTTTCTCCACATTACCAGTGGCTCATATTTGATGTACAATCTTAACTTAGTAATAAAGTTAAAAAATTATGAAATGTCAAGTAATTAAAAATGGATGTAACAGGTAATTTTCAACCCACTGCATTTATAGTTTGGGGCACAGCTATAGTACTCATTAACTTTTCTAAATAAGGGACCCTATTTCAAAAGGTGTGTGGGAAGCTATGCACAAATGCAGTCAGTAGGAATTTGTATGCTAACCTCCCATGTTGCATTAAAATGTCCTGTACCACAGGAGGTCGTATATAGGAGTGGGTGGGCAAACTTCAGAACAGGGGAAGGTACAGAATCAGTTGAAAAATTCTCCTTGCTCTTATTTATGTATTCAATTACTTGTTCCAGTTTTTACCTCCTAAGCATGCTTGATTCACAGGGTTATTTCAAGGCTGAATAGAAGTGCTACATTCTTGATGCAAACCTGTCTTTACACCCACTTCCTCTTCTCTTTAAATTTAACAAGCAAAATTTTACTGGAAGATGATGAACCAACTCCCAGAGCAAGTTTCAAACCTAGTTTGCCGTTGTCAGTTACTATCCAGGGTTCACAAAGATATACAATTGTGTTACGGTCAAATTTAAAAGACATTCCTATTTTATGGTAGACCAAGAAATACTGTTGTGCTACAGATCACAGGACTGATAATCAAGACTATGAAGTGCTTATATATTTGAAAAACAAGTGAAAATGAGAAGTCAAGGGGCAATGAGGAAAAATGTAATTATGTATAGAAAAATGGATGTGTCTTTTTGTCTTAAAACAAGCTGCAACAACCGGAGTTGGGAAATCTCTACTTGTGAAAAAGAGGGTTGAAACAAGTGTACTATAGCAAGGGTGAGTCTTGAGGTCATAATAATACTTTAGATCTTGTCAGTGAGATTTTCCAGTGAGGCTGGAGCACAGTGTAGAGCTTTAAAAATCCCATGTTTCTCTTAGAAAAGCAGAAACAAATTATCATCTTCACTAGTATATCACATACATAGTACATATTGTAATATAAGCTTCCAGTGGATGAGACAAGAAATGAAACTTTTCTTCTTAGTTCACTCAGGTGCTAGAACTGCCCAAGAGTTGGCAAAGGAATTATTAATTGGTTAAAAAGCTATAACAGAATCATAAAATAGTTAGGGTTGGAAAGGGACCTTAAGATCATCTAGTTCTAATGCCCCTGACATGGGCAGGGACACCTCCCACTAAACCATGCCACCCAAGGCTCTGTCCAACCCGGCCTTGAACACTGCC
>JANRGW010024155.1:0-15630 GCA_024733675.1 Psilopsiagon aymara
CACAAGTCAAAAACACAGTGCTGCACCAACTAGTAAGAAGGAGAAAAATGACTGCTACTGCTGAACCCATGACACTAACACTGTTTTTGTCTGGTGTGGCAAAGTTGTCAGGAGTTGTTTTCTCATGAGCAGAATTGCTGGTCCAGTGTTTGAAAGGACCTGTATATCCAACATTTTGTGAAACTCTTGACAATTTATTTTGCTTTTAACTACAGAGCTGAGACTATGGAGGTTCCTAAGGAACTGGCCACTGGAATTTCCTATGTATGATAACCCTATACACCTTAAAAAAGAGAAGGGTGTAGAATGAGTAATGTTAAGGTATAGTGATGACAGCCCAAATGGTTTGCACATAGGATTATGATCAAAGTGGAAATTGCAGCTTTACCTTAGAAGCTTCTTAGGCGATGAAAAGAGCTGAAAAAAAAACAGTAATGATGTGACACAGTTTTTACACCTCTAAAAATGTAAGTATAGTCACTGTGGATCCCTGATGAAAACTTCGTAATACCACAAACTCAAAAAACATAAGACTGCCTACCTGGCCACCCTCTTCATCCTCTGGATATGTATGACTGACAGGTACCAACTATGGAAACATTTCACAAGGGGTGGAAAAATAAGGTTTTCCATGGGGCTTATTGTTTTCAGAAACTCTCTTGGTTCCGTAAATAGTGCTGGTTCAAGTAAATGCAGAGAATGCTCTGCAGCTATTTATCCCTTTGTTGTAACCTGGGGAGGCAGCTGACTTGGCTGACAGCTCTCCCACACATGCCACTTAGGGAAAAAAAGACTCAGGGTTCAGAGCCCAAGTCCTCACTTGAGAAAAGGTTTCTAAGGGGAAAGAAGGCTCTGTGAATTTCCCCCTCACTCTGGAGGTGAGACTGGACCTTGAGACACAGTTTGGACAGTCAGTTTGGTTTTTTGTACTGCTGCACTACAAGCAGGTTAAGGGGGTAGCAACTCCTCAGAAGTGAGCAGACCCACACCTGCCGAGTCAGCAGAGGCATTATCTGGAAGATTTTTGACATGGGGTCCCTTTTACTTTAGGCATGGATGTGATTCTGAAAAGGACATGCTAATGTTGGCTAACCACAACAGACATGCCCTGTTTGGCACTACAAAAACTGATGAGACTGTAAAAATTCCTTGAGGGCTTTATGGGAAATAGATTCTTCTTTTAATTCTGTTCTATGATTAGTTACTGCTTCATGCATTTTTTTTTTTTTTTTTTTACATCCCTAGGGGAAACGCACTGATTTAGTTCACAATTCTGTGAAGTTTATAAACGAGAGTTTACTTTCTATCAGCGCAGCAATACCTCAATGCTTTGTGGGAACTCAAGGGTTCATGTATTAGTGGTACATACATTAAACCTATTTACAATTTACCATGGATTACACTGTCAGATCTTTTTTTTCCTAGCATTAGCAATACATCTGTGAGCCTGTCCTGCCGAATGAAAGCAGCTCTTGTAGATCTTGTGTTTATAACATGTCATATGGTACAGTTTGGTCAGAATATTTTTGAAGTTAAATAGTGTTTAGAGAAGTTCCAAAACAAAAATCAATCCAAGAGAAAAAAAAAAAAATATTCTTCATTTGTTAAAATGTCAGCCTTTCCTCCTTTGAGCAAGGCTCAACTATTAAGAAATGGCTGTGAGATTCTAACAGAGGGGACTACTTTCTTTTTCTTTTTCAACTGAAATAGTTAAACTTGTGCAGCCATGGAGGTGTGGTTCTGCCTTATTTTAAGCACAATCAGTCCTGTTTGGTAAGGACAAATATTTGCACTCAAACTTGTCTGCACAAAAGGATGCACGCCCCAACCCCCCAGCCCATGAAGAAAAATTCCCTGAGCGCTGGATTGCATACTGAAATACCTCTACAAACATGGAGGCTACTTGAACATTAG
The DNA here is from genome assembly GCA_024733675.1 of Psilopsiagon aymara. Classification (NCBI taxonomy): domain Eukaryota; kingdom Metazoa; phylum Chordata; class Aves; order Psittaciformes; family Psittacidae; genus Psilopsiagon; species Psilopsiagon aymara. Next base: position 1,915 of record JANRGW010024155.1, read on the forward strand.
CTGCAACCTTGTTACAGGTGTGCCACATGTCAGCGCAGGCTTTAGAAAACCGAATACCTTCAGAGAGAGTACTTTGATCTTTCCATTCAAGAACAGCACTAACGTAAACTAAAAACGAATATCCTAGTTGAGCATGTTTTAGTAATCTACTCAGGAATGCAATGTTCTCTGGAAGCAGATATATGAGTTTCTCTTTCTGTCCTCTCATAAATTCAATCCCTTTTTGTTAAGGGACACATGAATTATTTTTTCAAGCTACAAATTCCCAATCAGGCTTCTCATCTGCTCTTGTGTAAGTAAGGACACACTGCTGGTGTCCAAATTCACCAGTCAGACCACAGCTCACACAGCCTTCTGTGTCTTTCCTCTAGTTGGAAATCTTGGGAGTTACCATTTGTCTGAGGAAGGGTTATTTATCATGCAAGTGACTGGTTCTAGTTCACCTGAGTCTCATGACAGTGTTTTGGATACATAATGGTCAAGATCTCAGTTTGTCTTAAAATGGCAAAGCAAATTTCTATCTTCTGTGATTGAAGCAGAAGTTCTTGAAATGCAGAATGCTCCTGTAAACTGCAGAATCCAGAAGGCAAATAAAATGCTCTCCTCATCTTTATGTTTTAGTTTCTTATGGCTTTTAGCTAGTTTCTTTCTTAAGGGTTTTGTTGTTTGGTTTTGTTTTGTTTTTTTTTTTTTTTTTTTTTCTGTAGAGAAAGCTTCTACTTACTAGTTTTTTTATTCTTTGAGACTTTCAAAGAACTTTTGCTGGCCTTCTGACTGTAAATGAAATCAGGGTAATGCCAATTTCATTATAACTGAAAAAAAGGTCAACTAGCCTCCAAGCAGCAGCAGCCTCCTTTCAACAAGAAAGTTAAGGTTAGCATGCCATGATCTATCCAAACCAAATAAGGATCCAAAGGAGCTCCTTCCTTGAAATGCTCAGGGCAGTCCTAAAGAAAAGGCTGGGGTGAGCCCTAAGAGGAAACAGTCTGTCAGTGGGCAGCGTTCGGTGGATCAGAGGAATTTACAGTGCATGTGCCAAAGCGTTTTCCTCTCAGTGTTCTGAGAGGGGTGCAGGAGGTTTTCCTTTTCCCTCATACAAATGGCCCCACAGCCTGAAGGTAAGGGTCTGATGCTGGACAACTGAGGCTGCATTTCTGCTTTAATTGTTAGCTCCTTGCCTGTAAAATTGTAGATGTGATGTGAGTAACTGGGTTTTTCCTCCTGACTTTTCTTCCTTTTTTTTTTTTTTTTTTTTTTTTTTTTTTAATTTCATCAGTGGAAACAAATTACTGGAATATGGTGTTTGGCCATGTGGGTCAGAAGCCGATGAAGCTAAACAGTGACAAAAGAGCGTGCCTTTATATGCACATTTCTTCTCGTTCCTTTTTAAGACATAAAATCCTTGAAGTTACTTATTTTAACGTAAAAGCAATTACTTTTCTACCTTTTGGGTAAGTGGATTCAGATTGAAGCTACTGTTAAATGATTGGTTTCTTTCTATTATTTCCTTTTTTTTTTTTCTATGTTAATGCTGTCAGTATAGTCAGTGCCTGCTTTAGTAAGGCTTATATTGCTCAAGAAAGATTGCAACAGACTTGTGTTTTGTACACACAAGAAACTATTGCTTGTAGCTAGCAGGAAAGATGTGAATGACTGAGATGGGAACTTGCTGGTCTGTATTTAACCCTGCTATTTTGAAAAACTTTTCAAGGAAGGGTCATTTCTACAGTTTAGAAGGGACAAGAAATTCTAAAATAAAAAAGGCCTAAAATAAAACAAGTCATCCTCAAAGAACTCACTGGGAATCATTCATTTGAATTCACCCAAGAAATATTACTTTAAAGTTGTTTACAATGCTAGGTTCTTGGATTATAAATTCAAGCTGTTTCCTTAGTGAAAGTGCTTTCTTCCTCCTCCTTTTTTTAAACAAGTTTCCACTTTAAAATCACAGCTTGATTTTCTAAAGAAACACGTTCCTTACAAGTATAGATTTTTTTTCTCTTGGAGGAAAAATGCATGTTCACCAGTTTAGTTTTGTATGAAGTGGCAGCTTTAAGAGTCACTCCTGATTAACTCCAAATGCCAATGAAATTAGCAGGCCTTTGCACATGGTTCAAATTAAATACATGATCAAGTGAACCACTGGATCTGACAGGCTGTGCTCTTCAGGAGAAACAAAAAAATACTTTTAGCTGTTTTTGCTTGTTTTTTTCCTTGAAAATACATGTAAGACCTCGTGACCTGAAGCATTTCACAGGTTCATTTCTGTTTAACCTTATCGTTAATGCAAAACCTGAATATTAGTCAGATAAAGGTGTTTTGTCTTTTTATTTTTGGGTGGTGAAGATTTCAGGAAACAATTCTTCATTTAGAAATCTCCTTCTGACATAAAAAAAAAAAAAAACCCACAGTATTTGAAAGTTTAGAACTTTGGATCACAGAGATTTTGGTCTAACTTTGTCAGACATAAAATGAAATTTTCCAGTCTGGTTCCTACAACCGTTCAGGCAACCCAAAATGGCTTTTCTGCCTCAATTTTATGGAGTAGTCAGGAAATTTGTTGTTTCCCTTTGCCCAACATTCCACTTTATCTGGAAAGCCTGGGTTTGACTATTAGGAATGTGATGCTCTTTAACAGTACTTGTTATTAATTTAGAATTCTTGCATCTTTTTCATAAAGTTCAGACCCTGGGAAAGCAAACTTTTTCACTACTACAAATAAAACCCAGTTGACTCAACTTCTCCAACTTCAGTAACTGTCATCAAAATGAACATTACATAGAAACATTGAATTTACCCTCCCTTCTTCCAATACCATGAAAGAGGCAGTAGGTACTGCTCTGAATATTAGCGACTTTTCCTCTGAAAAAATGAGTCTATAATCAACAATAAAGACTTTGCATTTCCTTCTTACAGATAATATTCTTCCCATACAAGTTGTTTGCTCCTGGCAAGATGCACCAGCCACCAGTTCTTGAAATCCATAGGCACTCATTTGTGCTAACACCTAGTCAATTAGCTGCTTTATTTTAGCTGAGAAGAGCAAGTTTCCATGGACAATTGTCTCTAGTACTTTACATATACTGGAAGATGCCATACAACAATGTAAAAAACAAAGCAGTTACAGAACTTTGGCTCGGTACCTACAAATTACAGTAGCTTGTTTTGCTGGTTGTAGTACTCTACGGAGAGAAACAAGAGTAGACGAGAGAATTCCCCTGATATTTTTGAGGTCTGAATAAGAAATAATCCATTTTTCTCATGCAAAAGCACTACACCTCTGTGCTGTCGCAACATCATCTTTGCTCATCATCCTGTATGTACCAGAGGCACCACTTAAATTGATACCCAGTGATCTTTACCTTCCTCGTTATTCAAACCAGCCATTCTAGAGATCCCTTTCTATAGCTTTTTTCAATATCTGTATTAGATGCAGGTCTTCTATTTAAGGCCTGGTACAACTCACTGAAGCCTACAATACTGTTTTATCTTTCTTTAGTCTCCTGTGGTTTGGGAGACTACCTAGTCCTCTTCCCTCTTTTTCATACACTTCCTTTATGCCCAGTTACTTACTCTGTATAAGTTACTGATTTAAAATTCTTTTCATTTACAAAGTACCCAATTCTCAGTCCTTTTTCTCTTTTCATCATCTTGGAGCTGCTTTTGCTTTCCAGTTTGAGAGCATCCCACTCTCGGAAATACACTTTTTTTCACCTAAAACCAGCACCTATTCTTTGAGTAGTTACCTTTCCTCTTTGGCCAGTGTGCTGAGGCCTGGGCATGCATCTCCAATGGACTTAAGAGAAAAACACTGTGTACTTTTCCTTCTAACCTTCTCCTCTCCTGATGCATTGGGTGCCTGCTCTATTTCTGGAGGGTAAAGTTATTGATAGTACTATTGCTAGTAGCATGGGTAAACAGTGGTTAGCAATGGTGACACAATTACCGTGACATTAGGGGCCACAGGGAGACTACAGTTAAGGTCTGTTGTCTTCAATATACTTCTTCAGTACCCAGGAAAAAAAATAACCCTGTATCCTCCTATTACTACTCAGCTCTCAGTATTTTCATCCGTTTCTCATTCTACTGAGAATTTTTCTTTGGCCTCTTCCTCAAAAAACACTTTAGTGACACTCCCATCAAATCACAACAAAAGCTGTCAAGAAGGGTCATAAAGAAGGAATTTGCCCCACCCCTGCCAAACAAAAGCGAGAAACTGTAGAGAGAAGTCAGAGTGATTAATTAACTGAATGCTAACTCCAAGCCCTCAATTCACCTGTTTGTGACTTGCTACTCTTGTGTTTTCTTCACCTGTAGCCCTTGCAATCTAAGCCAAGAGTAAATTGATGTACGCATGTAGTTTGTTAAACTGATGATTCTGTAAACCCACTGGATAGATAAGCAGAGCCTAAAATGAAGCCTGTGATTTCTATGGAAGCCTGAGCATGTATCTTCTGAAATCAGGCTTCTCTAAGATTCCCTACTTTCCAGTCTCTCTGTCACTCTGGCAAGCTTCTGAAAGGTTGTGGAGTTTCTTCCAGGAGTTTTAAAACCCAGTTAAAGAGAAATACTTGCTGGTAATATTCTGGATGGAAACAATTCCACTGGGTAGTTTCCAAAGCAAAGATTCTGACATTTTTCTGCATCAGGAGAGGAGAAGGTTAGAAGGAAAAGTACACAGTGTTTTTCTCTTAAGTCCATTGGAGATGCATGCCCAGGCCTCAGCACACTGGCCAAAGAGGAAAGGTAACTACTCAAAAAATAGGTGCTGGTTTTAGGTGAAAAAAAGTGTATTTCCGAGAGTGGGATGCTCTCAGAGATGACTGCAAGAACTCCCTTAGAAACCTCATCCTGACTTTCTTTACTATTCTTCAAATTGTGCAGGATGGCTGCAGAACATGAGGATATTGTAGATAACAAGTCAAAAATAAGAAGACAGAATGACAGGAGGCAAAAAGAAATTCTGGCAATGATGACCTCACTCATTAATCTGATACTGACCATCTGTAATAACAAATAAATCCCTGAGAAAAAAAAAAAAAAAAAAAAAAAAAAATGATAGCTGAGAGTTTAAAAACAGCTATAAACAGAAATGGTTTAAAAGCAGTAGCAACCGAAAAAACAACCCCCCCCCCCCCCCCCCGAAAGAAGTAGAGCTAAACCAACTTCTGTTCACAGTCCTGTTCCACAAGAAGTCTCAATTGAGTCTTTGGGACAATGGTCCCCATATTTCAGTCAGCCATGTGTGTCATGAAAAGTTTGTATCTGAAGATTCATGGATTTATCGACTATTCTGCTTTAATGCCTTTGCCTTCCATCTCAGCAGTCAAATAAGACGTTTGGGACTTGAAAAACTTGGTGTTTTCTTCCCTTTGTGCAACAGAATTCTAATTCAAAAGCTGTCTCCAAAAGGTGTTCTGGGGCAACCTGGTATGGGAGGGGCCTCCCAATATTTTTGTTGAAACCCTTCCATTTGGGATGAAACAATTAAATACTTGTTAAACTTGTTGGCCTTGAGGTTACTGAACTTGCCTGGAAGGGGAGAGGTGAATACTTTAGCCTGCTCTGATTAATAGTTTGCTGTTTCATGTTAATCTTAGGAGAGAAAAGACCTCTAGCATTCTCTTTCCAAGTAAGCCTTACTTTGAAGTCCTATTCACACATTTCTTTCTTTGCTTGTTTTTTCTCATTTATATGTCACCCCAACTTAGGTGAGGGGTATGAATACAACACAACTCTAGGGAAGTCTAGAATTCAGTGCTCAGCATTTCCTGTTGCCTGGCTTTGATGCCTCTCCAGGCATTACATCAGTTTGTTCTGCAAAAGCCTATTCTTATGCACCCAACACAGGCTTATTACCTAACTGAAGTCTACTGAATAGAGGTATTTTTGAGTTCCTTCCCTGGATTTCACTTCTAACTAAGTATTTTCTTGTTCTTTGCCAAATTTCTATTCAACTTAAAGTAATACCCTCTGCTAATTGTAGCAGGACATGGAAAGCCTTTTGCTGCAGCAAGGTATTTATATGGATTGGAAACTGTGATATGCCTTCTGCAGGACCCCATTTGGTCTAAAGTTAGGAACAAAAGTTGAAGTTAACTGTCTACAATTCTTTTGCATGCTGGTCACATTGTTTGAGGTGATTCAATTTCAGTACGTAGAAACCATACTTACATTCTTTCCTGATGTTTCCCAATTGCTTAAGTAGCCTTCACAATACTCTCTTTTGCAAGGATATTACCAGAGGCAAAGAATTTGGATGTATTTGATCAAGTAAAACTATAGATAGGTTTTTCTTTCCCCTCTCCCCCAAAAGCAGGGAACTAATTGTACCCTCAAGGGATGCACAGTAAAAAGCTGCTAAAGATTGGTTTTATGCCTTTTATATTCCCACTGGTCTATAACATTGAAAGATGGTGGAGCCACCTTTCATCCTTTAATTTGTTTTTTATATGTGCATTAGATTACATTGGAGCGGCTGACATTGCTAATATTAACGGTGTTGGTTTAGATGTAGATATCATGACATACAAAACAATTCAGCACTAGATACCATAAGAGTCCAAATGCTACGCTGGCTGCAAGAAATCTAAACAACCCTGTTCCTTCAATATTTTTCAATCATCTAAGGTCCTTTTGCCTTGTATGTAACAATTGTTAAAGTTGTACCCATCTGACACTGTCCTGTAGAGCTATTTTGAACTTCCTGGAAAAAAGAGAGAAGATATGAGCATCAATTAACATATTAATTTATTTGTCATCTCATGGGAATCTGATACCTGGGGAACATTAGTTACTTAGGCTGAAAATAATAACCTAATCTCTTTCATTCCATGCTATCTAGTTTATAGTGTGGCTTCCAGGCGCTGATGTTACATTTAATTAAATGCAAGAAGAAATTACCTGTCATACAATAACTTTAATTGTCCTTCCCTGAAGCTGGTCTTCCTTGCAGCTGTGTAAAGCCCAACAGCTTGAGCAATTTGGCTCTTGTCCCTGGATAGCCGTAAAGTTTCTGCTTGTCAAGAGTTTCAGTTCCACCTCAAAAAAAGGCGCTAAATTTCTTGGTTGAAACCAGCATAATTGTATCGTCATTGTGGTCACCAAGGAGGATACATCGAGGCTGCGACAAAGCTGAGAAATAAAGAACTTTGACTGAGAATGAAAGTGATGACTCCCAACAGATTCTGCCCTGTTGTCTGGGAACTTTGACTGAGAATGACAGCAATTACTTGCAGCAGGTCCTGCTCTGTTGTCTGTGTTGCCATGTGTACAAAATGTTTCTCAACATTTGCTAAGAAAGAAAAAGAAATGCAATTTTAGTGGTGCTCCTACTGTGAAAACCAAAGAGCCCAATTGCCTCCCATCTTCAGAACAGAGAACAAATAACAACCCAAAGCAGCAGGTATAGGGACTCTGATATTCAGCCCTTTTTTTTACTCTTTCCCTTTTCTTCAGCAATTCTCCCAGTTCCCACTGTCTGATACTGGTGAGTCAGCACTTTGCAGAACTGTGGTCTTAAACCACAGCACTTAAAGGTTGATTTTCAGAGAAAGTGATGATCTTCATCTCACCTGGGGAGGAATGCAAGAACTAGAATTTAAACATTGTCTGGTTCATTAATAACATTGCAACTCTGTCATGAGCTGCTGCTATGTGAAAGATTTGCAGATAAGAAGAAAGAAGTGGTAGATGAGGAGGATGGGTGCAAGACCCAGAAGGGGATTACTATGTGTGTAGTTACTATCATGCTGAAGACAACTAGGCCTTAACATGTGCCCAATTGCAATCAAAAATGATCCTTTCTGGATGGTAAAAGTTAACTATAGACACAAAACAAGAAACACACAGCCTCTTATTAGGTTAATAATGTATCTATATTTCTGACTGCTGCAGGAGGAATGGCAGAGCAGGTCTGGGAATGAATGTTGACTGCGTTGAACTAAGCAGACACACAACAAAGTATTGTTAAAACAAAATGCTGAAGCATCTGACAGGAATATTTGCCCACATAACTTTTTTTTCATACCATGTTTAAATGAACACTGAATCTTGGAACAAACCCAGTGAACTGAGGGCAGGGGTTTCCCTGCACTGTTCAAACCACTGATCTGCTTCATGTTTTCTTTATTCCCCCTTTTTTTAGTTGGACATTTTTGTCTGCAAATGACCCTTCCCTTGAGCATCTACACATGTCACTTAAGGATTTAACAGTCCGAGACACTGAGACATTGTCCGGATCCCTTTTTGACAGCTCAAGAGACAACTTAAGGAGGCTGAAAAACTAAAGGGATTTGAAGCAGCATGTGCAAAGTCTCCATTTCTTCAGCTAGTCATAGTGGTTTGTTTCTATAATTTCATATGCATTAAAAATAAATGTATAGCAAGTAATATTATAAAGTAACTTTCTGTTATATTGCTGGCAAAACAGTTATACTCCAAAACAGTCGTATGTCTTAATGACATTCCATTTATTTAACTATGTTTCTCATTAAAAACACTGCTCTGGTGGTACTGACTGTTCAGCATTTGACTCTAGATTACACAGGTCTGCCTGTTCTGAAGAGACAAAAGCCCAGGGCAGAGCAACAACCCTGCAGAAGGGAAGTTCCCTGTTAATAGTTTGCCAGATTGAGGAACAATGTGCATTGCGCAATGCACTTATTTTCTAGGAAGTTACTCATCACTGTTAGTTATTCTTACTGAAAACAGTAAAATAACTTCTAATACTTCATCCAAGAAACTGTCTTTCAACTAACACCGTTATTAAAATGACCATGCATGAGTCTTCAAATAGTGATTTGGTTTCTTTTTTTTTTTTTTTTTAATTAAATTAAACACAAAATCTGATGAGGTATTTTTATTTTCATTTTATTCTGTTTTATTTACCTGGAAAGCAGATTTTACCAGTGCCCTGAATTGGTTTGTTACAATGCAGCATCCAGATCTACGCAATTTGAGCCCTTAAGTCCTTGGTATTTTTCTCCCTTCATAAAACTTCATAAGGCATAACCAAGGCTTTGTACTCTGAGGGGAGGCTCCTGAGCTAAGAAAGGGTGTGAAAAAATATCAGAGTTTTCTTATACTCCTGGTGTGAGAAAGCTGTTTGCATGTAAGCTCTCCCTTCACTAAAGCCTGGGGTTTTTCCTCACAATGAAGACCTTAAGAATCAATAAAAATTAGTACCTCTGATTGTGAAAAGTCTTTCAGCTCACTCTTCCCCATGTGCCAAAGTACAGTGAGGATGAGAAGGTGCCATACGGCTCAGGAGCTCTCTGAAAGCCTGCAGTGATGGCATCAATAAAGACCTCCCCAGCTTCCTCACTCTCAGGAGGAGAGTTAGGAGGGTTCAGGAGCAAAATATAGACAAAGCCATAATGCTCCAAGGATGGTTACCAACTGGAAATATACCTCTAGGACATGCATGCAAAGTTCTATTACTGAAAGGTCCCATGTGCTCTTAATTTCTAGTCATGGGCCCTACATGGCAGCCCTGAGGCTCAGTGGGAGAAGAGGAGCTATCAGCCTCGCAGGAGAACCCCGCACATGTCAAAATGGCAAGTTAACTCTCTGAGTCTCTGCTGTGTTTTGCAGGATGTACATCCTGAGGGTGGTATGCTCAGCGTACACTGTGTGTCCTGTTTTTTGTGTTTGTCCTTCAGGAAGCTCTGATGTGTTGCACAAGACCAGCTGTTACGTGACCGACAATCATGATTTTGCATACTCTGTGAAATCAGCTGATGCTGACATAAGGAAATTCAAAAAGCTGATGGAGAAGTAGACTACAGATTAGTGCTTCATTTCTCAAATTATGCTGTTCATGGATCACTCTGCATTCAAAGATCAGAGTTAAAATACAGCTCAACAGGTTTCCATTTACTCAGTGATCTGTGGACCAGGAAGACATGAATTAACACACTGAGACTGGAGCAGACTAATGATACAAACACTTCAGTGATATAGCATGTGTTGCCTAAAGGCATCAGCTTTCAGAGGAGACCTTCAACTCTTTATCTGAGCTCCAGTGTTTAGTAGATAAATAGTCACACTGCACTTTTGAAAAGGGTACAGGGACAACCCCAGTTTTCTAACATTCACTTTCTTAACACATAATATAATGTGTGGGGCTGTTACTAAAGCTTGGCTGTTAATGTTTGCCTACATAGTCACTGTATTTACCAGTACCTAATTCATCTGAAAGCAGTCTTTAGGATTTTGAGAGAGATGTTAAATAAAACTAAATTACATTTTTCCATTCTGTCACACATATAAATCCCTACAAACATGAACCAATCCTGTCTGTGCAATTCAAACATAAGCTTTACTTCTGAGCAGCTTTAAATGAGAGCTTTTCATATCCTTATTTAAATGCTGTATCATTTATGCCTTCAATATTAATAACATACCCAAAGGGACTGGAAGGTTTGCAATAGATATATTACAGCTTGATCTATGAAGAACTATCTGAATAAGTAATGCACCTCAGAGAGGCACTTCTCTTACAGGGCCTTTCTGAATGCATGTGTCTGTGTGCAAAGTAAAGGCCGTGTTGGCAGCAGACTTAGTTACCATGCTGTCTTTTCCATCCCCATTTGTTATCATCAGACCCAATTGTTATATCTGGAAGCAGCAGTTGACAAGTAGTGGTCTAATTTCTCTGGAGCCTGTAGGCTGTTCCTGGTAGAATGCAATCTCAAGTTAGGACTTAATTATTTCAAGAGTTTGGAGAACAAAAAGATCTTGACAGCAAGTTAAGTATGATCTCAGGGAGGCTGGGGTCCTTGTCATAGCCACTTTCCTCTGCTGATTGTGGATTTGGTAAAAAACAGATTTAGTTTCTATGTATCATCTTTTTAATATCTGACAGAGTTTTTGAATGCAAAGGCAAATCGAGAAGTTTATGTGCTGAGTTTATAGTTCACTGGGAAAATTAATATCAATTTATAAGGCCACCAAACCCCTGTATAAAACTGCTGTAACATAGAGAAAGGAATAAAGGATGGTATTTGAGAATGTGTTTTCCATTTACCAAATAATTTCATTTTAGTATGCTATCTTCCCTAGCCAGACCTTTCATTCTCCTAAGAAAAACTTAAGTAAGTCATGTAAACCCCATGTATATGCACAACGTACAGAACTGCCATTAACTGCACATCCAACTTGTGCAAAATTTAGTGTCTCAGTTATTTTAGCATATTTTTAATAATAGAAATAATAGAAAAACCCAAACAAAACCAAACAAAAACTCAACAAACAACCTAATGAAGATAAACAGTCAGTATTGATATAGAACATCAGACAAGCTCAGAGTTTTCTATGGGAGAATATATCAGCGTGGGAGTATCTCTGTTCAATTGGGTTTTGTTTCCAAAAAAACTGCAAGTGATAGAGCTTGGCAGAAATTAACACCACCAAATGTCTCTGAAGACTGTCTCAGGTTATTTTAGTGGTTGCATCAAGTTTTGCAGTTAAAAGAAAAATAAACAACAAGAAAAAACTTGAGAATGTTTATTGCTTTTCCTGAAAACAGGAGATATGTGCAAATTATAAAATAAAAATAATAACTAATATTATGTTATTGGCTGTAATCTCTTATTGCAGTGTACAAAGAGGTCGAAATACCTGAGAAACTATTTATAAATGGTGCAAACTTTCTAACTGGTGCCTTGCTGTGGGAGAAATGTTCAAAGTAACAGAATTCTTAAAGAGATCAAAAAAGAACAAAGAGATTCTGTGGAAACAATGGACCAAAAATATCTCAAGGATAGCCCTACTGAGATCAGTGGAACTGCACTAGGGATATACTTGCCCAGTGACTCCAGAAATGATGGTAATGAGGAGCCTTAACACTACTGCTAGGGAAATCTCTATTTAAACCATGCTGTGGCAGTTCATGTGAAGAAGTAAATGGGACCTTCACATGAACTGCACAGCATGTGGGTGTGAATCAACAGGCTATAATAAATTAATTTGCTTTCCTTCTCCCAGACTTAAGTAAATGTATTATATTGTAGCATTTCAGATGTTAGAATGATGGTTATGTCATTATTCCATTCTGTTCAGAAGAAGTCCAGCTGTCTTCAAAATAGGCAAATAATTGAGAAACAGTTCTTATCAAAAAAAAAAAAAAAAAAAAAAAGACTTTCTATTAAAGCTCCCATTTGTCTAAAACATGATCTGGTAAATGTCAATCAGCTCTGGGTGAGGAAATATTTTGCAAAATAAAAGCCTCAATTTTTTTTTCCAAAGGGAAACAGACCTGAGTGGGTTTCCAACAAAATTTGACTTTCTTATAGAAAGAAGCAATGATTTAAAAAGTGTGGAGGAACGTCATATCTGACTTCCTCTGACATGATACATCCTGAAGCTATTTAAAAACACAGAACTTGAACTACCGGAGAAAGGAATGACCTTTTCAACTTAAACTGTTGAGCTTTAAAAAAACTAAGACAGGATCAACCTTAGTTTTAATTTAGGGTAAAGTACTCACAAATAACAGAGGCTGGATCTGCCTTGATTGGTCTGGCTTGCCTCCAGCTGAATGTATGTGCCTCTTATGTAAAGCTGTTCACCAGCAGACTTGAAGGCATTTAACATGTGTTGTTCTAGGGGCAGATGGGGAAACTGTGAGGCAGAAAGATAACATGAGCAGCACCCTGAGATGGGGGATAGTGGTAGAGTCAGTATCTCATCGCACCCAGTGTCTCTGAGAGGCAGGTTCCAGCAACGACATCCCCATCCCAGCTCACTGACATAAAAGCTCTTTTCTGTTTGAGGACTCTTAGGCTTCAGTCTCCAACAAAGGCCAAACATGTGTCTGAATCTGCTGTCTGTTTGCAATGAAGTGTTCAAAAAAACCAAACCAATCCCCCAAAACTCCAACTTTCCCGTCACAGAATGGTGCTCCTCCTCCCTCTCCTTGGCCATCTAATGTATACATTTTAAACACAAAATTCAGAGCAGCTACCTTTCATCATGTGATTGCACAGTGCCCAAGGTCCTTCTTTCAGCCATTTTGTGCAATGTGCTTGCAGTACAAATGATTATGTTGAAAACAGTCTCCTTTCTGTGTCCCCAATGTCACCTAGATGGATAAATATTTTTGATAAAGATATATACTTTATGTGCTATCTCTTTGGTATAATATTCTGAATAAAATTCAGCTGAATTTAAAAAGTACTAGAAGAGAGTTTGCACTGCATGCAAGTTTGCCCCCAGTGTATGAAGGACATGGTATTACTATGCCTTCATTCAAAAGTTAGAAGCAAGCAAAGGCATTGACTACCCTTTAATCCATACTTCCTGGTAAGCAATTATAGTTCTGCTATGTGTCATTTCTCTCTACATTGTTACAGTAATGCCCTTTATTTTTTCATGAATCCCCTGGGTTATAAGTGTCCCACAAAATAGAATGGAAAATATTTGTGTAAAACAAAATGTCATACAACCCAGCATGATCTCACTCCTCATAATTTGTTCTAGGATTTGTCAGAAATTTCAATTTCTCTATCTATCTGGATTTCATATATAGTTCAAACACCCCTGGCTGAGCATAAAGATAACTTATGCTTGATGGAAACTATCTTTTGGGTTCTTTAACTGCTGTTTCTAAATTGGCTGGTTTGGTTCTGAGTTGTCATGCATGGCATAAAAAGTAGTTGGCAAAACACTTTAGTTACTCCTACGAGTCTTCATTTGAGAAAGTCTTGAACCAAG
>JANRGW010024156.1:0-15579 GCA_024733675.1 Psilopsiagon aymara
TATTGGTGGTAGCAGTAGTGATTTGTGTTATACCTTAGTTACTAAACTGTTCTTATCTCAACCTGTGGGAGTTGCATACTTTCAATCCTCCTTCCCATCCCTCCGGGAGCTGGGGGGAAAAAAGAGGGAGGAGTGTATGAGCAAACTGCATGACTGACTGGTTAAACCACGACAAGCATGTATTTCCAAAGAAGCCCTGGAGAATCTTCACTTGATAACGGTTCTCCAGATCCTGAAGAGGAGTCTTGCATTACTGCATAGAGTGATCATTTCACACAGAGCATAACAGGAATTATTTTTTTCCCCCCATGGTTAGTAAAGGAGAAATGCACCAAGTAAGTTAATGAGATTTTACAAAACAAAGTAAAACCATGTTTGCTCCACCTAATGCTGAATTTTTTGAAGGTTTCAAAATGTTGGTGGCTGAGCAGTAGAGGCAGGTACAGGCAGGCTTTGCAGGAGGTAGGCTGTCTTTAAGGAAGTGTGGGTTGCTTCCTATAGAGTCGTAAGATGTTTCATAAAATGGATGGGTTTCAATAGTGAGAGCAGTCAATTGCTGCAGTGGTTTTGACACCTTGTCTCGCTCGCACTTCTAGTTTTCTGAGACTAATTGTCTGTTTCAGGGAGTCTCATGGTTTAACACCAGCCAGCAATCAACTACCACAAAGCAGCTTGCTCTCTCACCCATCCCATGGTGCTAGGGGGGAGACGATATGGAAAGTAAAACTGAAACTTAGGAGTTGAGGTGAAGACTGTTTAATAGGTAAAGCAAAAGCCATACACACAAGAAAGCAAATCAAATGCTGTAACTCCTTCTTCTTCCCCCAGCTTTACATGCTGAGCATAACATCAGCTGGGGTTAGTTGTCCTGGCTGTGTCCTCTCCCAGCTTCTTGTTCATCCCCAGCCCATTCACTGATAGGTAAGGTGAGAAACAGAAAAGGCCTTGACTCTGTGCAAGCACTGCTCAGCAGTAATTAAAATATTCCTGTGTTATCAACACTGTTTCCAGCACAAATTGAAACCACAGCTTCATACTAACTACTATGAAGAAAATTGACTCTATTCCAGCCAAAACTAGCACAGGAACTCCACACCAGAATGAGTATTTTAACTCCAAATACATCTGAAGCTGTACTCTGCCTTGAAGCTTTGCCATTAGTGGGATTTTGGTTTCTTCCTCCTTCAGTGCACGGGGAGGATATTGTGCAAGAAAAGATGAAAAACCATCAGCTGTTTAAGTTCAGAAAACTTACCAGTCCATTCTCTCTGTAGAAAGTTTTGTACCATCTACCCAAGACCAGCCATCAGCTCCATATGATAATCCAGTCCAGTAAGACTGTTTCGGTAATATTTGAGATATGCTAATCTATAAAAAATGCAAAACCTTTATAACCAAGAAGCATATAGGTGGTTTTGTTTGTTGTACCTAAACAACTACTGTCAAGAGAGGAAGTGATCAAGAAAGAATCAAAGGAGGTAATTTGACAATGACTTTCTGAACTCATCAGGCCCTCATAACTCTTTCTAGGAGAAAATATCTCTATTTGGCATGCAAGCAGGAATGTTTTGTGTCTGACATCTCTACTAAATGTAAGACCAGGGCAGCAATTCTTTTTACAGCCCTATCTCTCAGAGTATTCAAAGAGATTGCCTGAATGATAACCGTACTGCTTACAACAGTCTCAGGATCTGTGATGCTCATGTTCACTGTTTGGCTGAGTAATATCCTGTGTTGCTAGCCGCCTTGTCATTACACACTTGTGGTTAAACATTCTGCAGCCTGCATTGCCTCGGACCTTGCTAACAGTACCTCTATTACTATGTGACATCAAGGGATACTTGCTGACTGGCAAGTAGTTTTGAGTAGTTGCTACCAATGCAAAGAAATGCCGGTATGATTGAAACCATACCAACTTGCTTTTCATTTTCGGCATAAGAAGGATGGCATTCTGGGAGAAGCAAAAGTCTTCACTTTCCTGCCATGTGGCCTTCTTCTCTGAAAAGTAGAAGCAGGTGTCGCCTCCAACCCATTTCCAGTTTGCAGGGCAGAGTGAACATGCAGGTCCTAGAACAGAAAGAAATCATCACTAGCTTATAAATAGGCAAAAGTGGAGTGGAGAAGTCTACACCCATAGGCCTGAAAAAAAAAAAAAAAGTTATGCAGAACTGAAATGTATATGGCACTTTATGGGTCACATTCTTTCTTTAAACTCATTAGTTTATCTGACACAGCATATAACATCCTTGTTTAATCTGATATGACGCCTAAACACATAGATTTCAGGCTGTGTGAGCAGTAATTCTACTTACTATTGTTCTTACTGTTGGCATCACCCATCAAGTGCAATCTCTCCTTTAGTCCTTGCAAGTTTTCATTATGTCCCGCAGGTGCCTTAGAACCTCTGAGACCTGGAGTTCATAAAGATGTTCTTCATAAGATAAAAAATCTGTGTCATTGCTACTGCATGATACATGCTTCATCATATGTTGCAAATTCACTTTCTGCAACAGCCTGTTCACATGGAAGTCTGATGCTACAGTGTCTCATATTATGAGATTAGCAGATGAGAAAATGATGGATAAAGACATTTCCAAATTTTAAGCTCAGTTTAATCACAGTGCCATTGCAGATCACTTGGTCATCTAATGAAGGACTAAAATAATGCAAAAAATATGTTTAGAAAGGACAATCTTGAGCTAATGGTGTTGATCTGAAAGGAAGTTTTATAAGACTTTGAAAAAAACTAGAATTCTAAACATACTTCAGGTTGAAAAAGCCTTTTACTATTAAAGGCTGGCAAAGCTTCTCTGAAGAAAGTGTGGAGGATTTTTTCATATAACTTCCTCAACAGTACTTAGATACTGGCTTCCAGTAGCAATGCCTCAGAGTTTCTATCTCCAGGCTCCATGGTAGAAAGTATAGGTACAGTCATGTCACACATTATAAAAGCTAATATAATTATGAGTGTCTTCCTGGGATGACTGAGTGAAACAGACAGAAAAAGTGAGATTTGCTCATGAATTTGAGTGCTAAAAGTGTGCCCAATTTGATGTACTACTATGAATTAAAGTAGTCCACAAACATGAAAGGTTCATCAAAGGAATGAGGTAAGAACTGCTCCTGCAGTAGAGTAGGGAGACTTGAACAACAAGAGGAGAACTACAAGAAGGGGAACTACAGACTGATTCATGAAAGTCAACATTAGAATTTTATAACTGAATTTGAATTAGCAAATAAATGAGTAATAGATGAGGATAGAATCTAATCCTCCTAGTTCTTCCAAAATATATCATCTTGACTTCTTTATCCTTGCTCTGGGCGTAGGTCCAAACTTAAAAAAATTGCTTCCCTCAGAGCCTTATGTGCACCAAGCTGCAGTGTTCATCGTAGGCAGTTAGAAGGAGAGAAAAGGACTGTGTATGTGGGGAGAATGAGCTACGACTGTCCTTGTTATAGGCAGTCAACCACTTTTCTTCTTTCAGTTGAAGGTGTTAACATGATGTCGTGGGTTCAGCTGTAGCAGTCATTTTTCCTGAAAAATGGACACATGAATAAAGGAACACACTATATTTGAGCACTTACCTAGGATTATCGTTCCCATGGTGAGGGCCAGGCACAGCACAAAAGAAGTGAAGATAGCTGGCCACCATACAGCAAAGGGAAGGGAGTGCCCTGGGAGAAACCAACAATTGATCTAAGAGCAGATACCCATTTCAGCAGCACTCCCAATGCTCCACCTCTCCTTAAAAAGCCATCTGGTGACTCTTGAAAGATTTCCCCTTCCAGGCTATGTATTTTAAGGATCAACCCAAATGCAAGTTGAGAAGATGGTGGTGCCTCTGTTAAAGGCATCTCTTTGAAAGAAGACAAATGTTGAAACTGTGAAACACTGTAGTTATTCTTTGCCTTAGAAGTAGGTGATGATGCTGTTCTCATTTGGTAGTACTCTGTTACTGTGCTTTGTCAGAACAGAGTGAGGATGGTTTGCATACCATCTTACACTTTGCAGAAATCCTTCCTGCACACAGTGCTCACTCTGCACGCCAGCCCTAGGCTGAAGCCCAATTCAGAAAAATTCTGGAGTACAAAACATCCACTGAGGTTTCCCTTGGTTCAAAAGTTTCCGAGAGTTACCATCACTGAACAACCATGGCAATGAGGTATAATGGACCTTTCAGATAAAGGAAAACTTAACTGAAGACTGGATGCCCTCTTGAAGTACATGGCCTAGTGTGAGGTGTCCCTGCCCATGCCAAGGAATTGGAACTAGATGATTTTAAGGTCCTTTCCAACCCTGACTGTTCTATGATTCTATGATTTAAGCCAACTGGATCTGTGGGACTTGAAGAAGTGCTATGAGATGGCAGGCCTGATGTTGCCTCATCCCTTCCAGCCTTAAGCATTTTCTGCCAAATTAAGGTCCAGAAGTCAAGAAGTAAAGGGTAGGTTTTTCATATTAAAGTCAGATTGCCCCGTCTCTACAGCCATTTCCTGCAACAATAAATAAACAATAAATAAAACTAACCACATAAAAGCTTATGCCTGCATTCTAGAGTTTGATCCTGAAACCACCTGTCTTTTCTTACAGAAATTTAAGGCAAGTAATGGCAGTAGTTCCACTCTATGCATTTTCACATTCCTGCATTCTGGGTTTTGTCAGACAAAACCCATGCCAAATAATGCATTAAATCTATAACATTAAACACATAAGTATGTTACTTACTGACCTAGACAAAAGAAACTGTTCCTACTGTCATTGTCTACATTGTCATAGTGCAGAAAGTTCAAAGAGCAAGCGTCAGATGTACCTTTTTTGATGTTCAGGGATATGCAGTGTCTGGCTGGATGCTGTGGCAGGTGATTTAAATTAGAGTATCCATCCTCTTTGTCTGTATTCATAGGCATCATCTGAGAACTCATTCGGGGTTCAATAATGATCCTCTTAAAAGGCAGACTGAATGATATGTGAAGGAGAAGCAAAAGGAAATCAGAAGGAGGGTGGGGATAGGAGAATGGCTCACACTTGACATGTCTTAAGGCAAGATACTGGTATTCAAATGTTGCATGTGACTTCTTTTCCTCCCTCAGGGGAAGAACTCCTCTCTTCCCACCCATCATGTCTCAGCCTGGGTCTGCATCTCCAGTTCTAAAGACATGTAGGGATGACATGAGTCACGGTGTGCATACAGCCTGGTAGTTCCCCTCTTTTCTATTTAACCTTCCCTTGACTTTCATCTCCTTTTCACATTCAAATCCAAAATAAACACCTTCAATTCATCTCAGAGGCAGACTAGTTTCAGCTCTGTGCCATTTTCATTAGTCAGTATTAAGGGCTAAAAATTAAATCTTTCCATGATTCTGTGATCTATGAGTAAGAAGGGAAAAGTCACTATAATTTTTAGGGGGGAATGCACATGGTAACAGTAGTAGACTACCCAAAATTGCTTTATCTGTTCCACATCTTTGTAACTTGGAGAGAAAAATTTAGAAAGTGAGAAAGAGACTGGGTGCTACTTTATTCAGTAACTCAAATTCTCTGTACCACTCAGCTACAATAGGAGCCCATTTTTTTTTTCTTGCAAAGCTTGGTTCACAGTTTGTTGGCCTTTCTGCACAGTGCTGTGCACTCTTCCCTTTTTCCTCTGGAAATTCCCCTACCAGGAGAACATAGGATGCTTCGAAATCATGATGTCAAGACAGAAGTCTCTGAAAGGTTGGCACCTCTCCTGCTGCCTCAGATGTTTCAGATGAGTAGAGGCTTATTTAATTTAACACAAAACAAATACAAAACCTGACCAAGCGTAGGCAGGGACAGCGTGAAGGACAAACTGATAGCAGTTGAAAGATCCTATTAATGACAAAAGATTCTGTGGGAATTCCAGTCAGACTTAGGGCAATGTGAATCTACAGGATAGTAATGAGGTTGTGTAGCTGGACACCTGTCATTAGAGATGCATGAGCCAGAGCTGAGACCTGTGTCAAGAGTTCAGGCACCCCCAAGAAAAGATGCGTGGCTGAACCATGGTGTCTTAAGACTTATGTCCTAAGTGCTGTTGTTTAAAAGGAACCTCTGTAACTCAAATGGTTCAACCACCTATTTAAAGCTGGGGCAGCACTGAACTCTGATGAACTAGATCGAAGACTTGTCCAAGTCGAACTCATGCAGTCTCCAAGGTCCGATATCTCCCAAACTCTCTGGTGCCTGAGAGGGCTCAACAGATAGGCAGTAGGCAGATAGTTTTAGGTTGAAAAATGAGAGTGGATTGCCATGTGAGTGGCACGGTTCTGGACCACAACAGCTGTAGGTAATGCCCAGCTCCATCTTTCTGTCCTGGCACCTTAGGTGTGAGAGCAGGGGCTGGAAGTTTGCACTTTGGAAGCTGGTTTCTGGGACACCTGAGTACACTGCCCAGGTAGGCAGTGTGCAGATGGAGTTTTAGGTGACCGAGCAAGGGTGGATTGCTATACTGGTGGCGCTGTTCCTGAGGTCACCATGTGTAGGTGCTGTTGAGCACCAGCTTTCTGTGTGTTTACAGCGAGGAGATGAGGCACATGGGGAATGAGAAAGGATGCAGTCTGTGCAAGGCATGGAGCAGAGCGTGTAGTGAAAGATGTGAAGAGGACTTGTGCAGCACGTGTGTTTGGTTCAACTCTTATTTCTGAGCCTGCCTTCCCGACATCCATGAATTCTGCTTTTCCTTATCCAGCAGCTGACATTTAGCATCCTCCCATTTCACTGTCTTGGTTGTCTTGTTGAAGGTGGGCAAATGTGAAACTGTCATGCTCTTTCTACTTCAAAAAGGCACTGCAGGGCTCATTCCCTGAATGTACCCCTTTATTCACTCCACCCCTATTTTCTTCACTGCCCATGTCCCATTTGAAGGGATGTTGAGGCCAACAACTGCTCTTTAGTTCCCAAACTTGTCAAGATTTATGATGTCTTAGGTTCTACAATGGGTTTTACTCTCATGCTTAATATACAATACTAGGCTTTGCTTTCCATGCAAAATGTGCTTCAAATGAACTGCTTTTCTGAACTTCTCAGTGCATGGAGTGATTGTGGACCTTCCCTATCCCCAAAGACAGTGAAACTCATCAAGCAGATTGTTTCTTGTGCTCCATAAATGTGTAGTCAGGAGGACTTTGACAGCCTCTGAGACAGAAGGCAGACTGGATGAAATAATGGTTTTGCTTGAATTTAAATTACTATATAATATGAATTCATCCCTCTGACACAGGCCACTGTTAACAGGGGAAAAACCCTTTCCAAGTTGCTGGGCCTAGATATGGGCTAAGACTAAATGGAGTTTACTCTGCAAAGATATGGAAATCATTTATAAAGATCATCCAGCCAAAGAAATGTACCCTGCAAGTTATCATCGCTGGTTTGACCTTCCTGCTCCCTAAAAAGTGAATGCTACCCTCAAAGGCACACCAAACAACCAGCAGGAAACCCAAAGGCTAGCATTTATTTTCACAAAGCATATAACAAAGGCATATAGCAGATGATTGCTAGCAAAAAACCAACCCAAGTGTTAGTTTGTCAGGAGAAAAGGGGTAAAATGTGGCAGCCTAGATGAATTCTTTTTATTAACTTGAATGGGTTGAAACAGATGGAACATTGTATTTTACTTGCACTGTACCCTGCACTTCCTGCTGCAATTGTAAGGAATTCCAGGTAGTTCAACTGGTAATTATGCCTATGACTTGGCTCTGCTGAGTATAGTCAGTGAATTCAGTTCACAAACACTAGTAGTGTGCCTTTTTGACCAGGAGGCCAATGTTATCCTGGGGTATATCAGGAGGAATGTGGCCAGCAGGTCAAGAGAGGGGATCCTGCCCCTCTACTGACCCTGAAGCACTGTGTCCAGTGCTGGGCTCCTCAGTACAAGAAGGACAAGGAGCTACTGGAGAGGATCCAGCAGAGGCCACAAGGATAATCAGGGTTTTGAAGCATCTCTCTTATGAGGAGAGATTGTGGGAGCTGGGTCTGTTTAATCTGAAGAAGAGCAGACTGAGAGGGTATCTCATTAATGCGTTTAAGGTAGGTGCCAAGAAGATGGTGCCAGACTCTTTTCAGTGATGCCCAGCAACAGGATAAGGAGCAATGACCATAAACCACAAGAAGTTTCACCTCAATATGTGGAAGAACTTCTTTACATTGCGTGTGGCAGAGCCCTGGAACAGGCTGCATAGGGTGGTTGCGGTGCCTCACTCTTTGGAGACATTCCAAACCCACCTGGACGTATTCCTGTGTAACCTGCTCTGTGTGGCCCTGCCTTGGCAGGGAGGTTGGACTGGATGTTTTCCAGAGGTCTTTTCCAACCCTAATGATTCTGTGATTCTGTGATATTTTAGCACATTAGGAAGAAGGGTTCATTTTTATAACAAGGGATTGCTTCAGTTTGTGAGAATATTTTCCAAGGAAATATTGAATATTAAAAAAATACTATCATTTTTTCACTTATTTGAAGGAAATTCTCCAAATACTAAGGCACATGCACACAGTACAAGGTGTATATAAACAAGGAATATATGCATATGTAATACAAACTTCAAGGAACTCATACAATGAAAGTCCACCCAGGAAACTGGAGGCATCATCTTCCTTCAAGAAGTGTGACAAGTACTTTAATAACACACGATGCACAGGGTATACCTTGGGGTCCAGAGGTCCCGAACAGTGTGGATATAATACAAAAGCTCAAGTAAGACCTGTGGCAAAGGATTCTGCATCAGTTTGAGTACAAATTGTGTGCAGTTCTGAATGGAGCACATAATTAATATCCTTACTGATATTTGCATAGCAAGTAATAATATGATAGCACTGAAGTTATTCAGGTAGTATTTTAATCCAAATGTAACATTTGACTCTGCTTTTTGAAGAGACTGCTTCCAGCAATTCTCTGTAGTCTTCTCACAAATGTCCTTTAAATTTTATAAATATTAATGCATCTATAAATATATTTTTATGCATAAATAGAGCTTTGGGTTCTTTCTGTATCCCTGTAACTCAAACATGGCAACATCTGGCAGAACAGATTTAGGAAAGAAAGCATGCCTAGGCAAACTGCTATAGAAGAGGATTATGTGTGGACAGTAGTTAGTGCGTACATTAAGAAAGTCAGTGAGAAAATCATCAAGGATATAGTTGGTTTGGTTTAGGCCTGGCAGGTGTTAGTGTAAAATTCTGACTGAATCTCAAAAATATAAAGCTCTGCAAGAATTTGTGGTTGTCAACTTAGCCACGCAAGATCATTGCCTAACTGTAGCTAATAGTTTCTAGCTTTGTAGGTTGTTTTTCTTGTTTCTCTCTGATTTGTAAACCTGGGAGGGAAAATGCAGACCAAGAGGAAGACTTAGTCTCTAGTAACCCATCCATTTGAATCACCATTCTGAGAAAACTGCATGATAAACAAAAATGAAAATACATTTAAATCTTCCAGTTCCCAAAGTGGCTATCTCACAGTGGCAGATCCCACATGCCTTCTTGCACTGCTTCTTCAGCTGAAATGAATAGCCACTTTCTCACAGATCCAGAATTGCTGTGTTGAACAGGAATGGCTGGCATAAATGATCCGTCCATATAAAGAGGCACAGAAGATGCTGTCATATAACAAAACCCTAGGAAGTTAAAAGATATGTCTTAATGATGTCTTGGTAATATCACATGATTGATATTTAGACCATTTGTAATAATTTTCCACTGTAATGTAGAGTTATTTCCCCCTTGGAAATACTTTACTTGTGCTAGGTGGTCGCTTTGTCATGTTCATGTGATTGAGCTGTGCTTTGCCACCCTTTGTTCCCGACACAGGACATAAATCTGAAGCTCTATAGCAGACACTATAGTCTCCATGCTTCTTCATCATTGCTCACGTGACAAGCACGAGGAAGTAAAAGGGAGCACGAGTCTCATATAATTTACTAGGGTGCACTGGATAGAACTGCACTGGTCCTAATCTATGAAGGCTTACCAATTTGTGGATTCTTTTGAAAAAGCTGTTCCATCCTCCCAGTACCAGCCACTCCTTTCAGATATGTATGATAATCCAACCCAGTAAAACTGTGAATCCTGTGGCAGAGAAACCTGTAGGTATGAGAAAATCATTACAATAATATTTCAAAAATGAGACCTAAGTTCCTGTATCTTCGTGAAGGTTCTGCAATCAAAGGAGGTAACTCTTACTCAATAGGAGAGTGATCTGTTCTCCACGCTTGTTTTCCATGAGGCGGTACCGACTCCTCTAATTACAGGATCATTCAAATACCATTGTTTATTGAATTGCCACAAGAGAAATGTACCCCTGATCTGAAAAACACTGCTTTTTAAAAGAAGAGGAAAACCTGGTCTGCCTTTAGGTATCTACACTGCGTTTAGCCATCTGCAGTTTAGGTTCACTTATGAGAACACTATTAAAGCACCAATTGGGGTCAGCAGAGATGTGGCCAAGAGATCCAGTGGAGCATGGCAACTGATCCTCCTCCCCCAGTGGGAGTGCTCCTGAACACTTACTACTGGCCAGAGCTCCCACTGACTGTTGATGCAGCCTGAGGAAGTAGCTCTGAAGTTGCAGGCCACTTACACTGTAGATGCCTGAAGTTAGGTGAGATAATTCCCAACCTAGAGGGCAGAGTCTGTGACCTAAATACAGGCCTCTCATACCTTTTAAGACACTTCAACCGGTCTGAGGTCTTTACACGACTGAGAGACTTTAAATATGGCTGCGAATGAGAATATGCTGAGAGACTTTAAATATGTGCCTTGCTGATGCATTGTTTGGAGCTTGAAGAGATAATTTCAGATTGCACTAGAAACTTATGCTTAGGCACTAAAATAATTCCATAGGTGTCTAAGTGCTACCTAAAAGATTCCTCAGCATCTTAGGCCTTTCATATCATCCAGATGATACTCTACTGCTGCTCAGTAGCATGTCTAGGTACTCATCTGAAATCTAAAATTCACAACTGGCTTAAACTGCTCCTGCCTCAGCCTGGCTGCAGCTGCCTATACCAAACATAAGAACAACCAAGAATCCAGATATCTGGAATGAAATTATCCAGGGATTTATATAGCACATCAAAACAATTCCTTGAATTCAGCATTGAAGTTGTGGTGTTCAGGTGTCTCCCGACAGTGGGAACCATGATTCTAACCTCAGGATGCAGCTAAACACAATAATAAATCATTTATCCACTTTCTATTTTGTCTCTGATATGATTTTCACTTAAATCTCATCTGGTTTTCATTAAAAAAAAAAAAAAAAAAAAATCCAAAAGTCCGTCCTTTATGTCTTAAAATAATAGCTGAGAACTCCAGTCTGAAACTAACTTCATACGGGTAAAAACCAGAGATTTTCAGGGAAGCTTGTTTCCTTTTCAAAGTTTTACATAGCCAAAAAAAATATAAAAAGGTTATTTGGGTTCTGTGTAAGCTTAATATATTTTGGAAAAATGGTTCCCAGATGTATGTGTTCGAAAAGGGAAAATATGATCTTGATAGCAAATTAGAGAGTTTTCATTAGTCATCAAAACCAACCCCAAATTAGTAAGACTACTTTAAATTATTAATTCCCTAAAGTCCAAGGCTGTCTAGTCTTTGTGCCACCATTAACAGCACTCTGTGAGGGTGCAACACAAGGCCAGAAAAAAAACCTTTTATAGTCATTTTGTACTGCAGCATGCAAATGAGAGTACCATGGTGAATCACTCTCCTGATTTCATGGTAGATGTGAATTTGATGTCAGGAGCCTTCAGTAACAAAACTTGTGGAAAAAGAGAATGAAAACATGCATTCTGTGTCCTGGGTCTCTCTTCTCTATGTTGATAATATAACATTTATTTTCTCTTTGAAAACCAAAGTATTAGCTAACAAAGGTACTTTATGCAATGGCTTATTCTATTTACCATAATAGCACACAATCTAGAAAGTGTTGCAAGTCATGACAATGCTGTGACTTGCAGGAAGGCTGCTTGACCAGGGAAACGCAAACACTGTAAACGACCCAACTACTTTCTGAAAACATATCACATAAAGAAATGCACGAGGTTAAAAGCATAAAAAAAGATGTACCATCTTTGCTTTGTCTTTTAGCACAAGAAGAGTGGAGTTTCTTGAGGAGCAGAACTCTTGACTTTGCTTCCATGTTTTCTTCTGCTTTGAAATGTAGAAGCAGTTGTCAGCTCCACTGTTTTGCCAGCTTGCTGGACAGAGGGCACATTTTGTTTCTAGAAATCAGAAAGAGTATTATGCAGACTTTGTGACGCTTTAGCTACTGGCTTGACTGAGGAAAGATTAAGGGGAGCCATGAATGAGCTGAGCTCTTGAGAGGCAAGAGACAAATTGTTTTGCATGTTAGTGTACACATATCCACGCCTCAAACACTACCACAGTTAAAACCAAACATGAACCAGCCAGATCTTTTCCCTGTGATTTTATGGTGTCTCAGAAAATTGGCTCTGTAAAGGGGTGATTTGTGTTTATTTACATAACAACCACATTTACCATTCTTCTCCTTCCCTTCAAAACATAATGCTTCCCTCATTTGCTGCAGCTTCTTTCCTTCCTCAGGATCCTTGGAAACCTGAAAAACTGAAGGATATGAAAGTGCTTACCAAAGATTGGTTTTATAAAAATTGTAGCTTAAATTGTAGCTTTAGTTTGTAGCTTTTGACTTTCTTTTCTTTTTGTCTACTTTATTTATATTTCCACCATCATGTATACATCATCCACATTTTCTTAACCAGGAGGGCTGTGCAGCACTGGAAAAGGTCACCTGGGAAGGTGGGGGCATCTCCACCCTTGAAGTTTCTCAAAGGTCATCTAGACAAAGCTACAGGTGAGTTGTTGATAGTCCAGCTTTGTATGGTGGGGAGAAAAGGGAGGGTGTCAGACTAGAAACCTGAAGAATTGCCTCAGAGCTAACATTGCTGTGACACCATGGACCAGAACCACCTTGAGTATTTGTCCTGGGCTCTTGCAACTGCTTCCTTCCTGCCAAAAAGGAGATGAGGATTCTCTCTGTTTCCAAGTGTATTAGCATCATATTTGGTTGTTCATTGAAATGTTGCTGTGAAAAATCTGCTGTAACTGTAGACAAATGGACCAGTCACAGTGCTTCGATGCCAGAATTGCCCTCCTTGCAAAAAGCTTGGAATCCAAGAAAAAAGAGAGAACTGCAGCTGTGAAATGTTCCAGTACGGGGGGGTTGAGGAGGCACCACTACCTTGATTGCATGGCTAATGAGGTGAGCTACTACTGTGGAAATCAAACATTTCAGATATGGGCTAGGGTTAAGAGTTAGGGGTTAGACTTAGGGCTATGGTTATTCAGTGGTTAGGGTTAGGTTTTGCGGTGGAGGTTAGGGTTAGGTTTAGAGTTCTGAATTAGGATTAAGGTTGCGGTTAGGTTTAGGAGGAGATTTGGGGTCACTATGATTAGAGTTAGACATTAGATGTTAGTGTTGGGGTTATGTTTAGTGTTATGGTTTATGATTACAGTTGGGGTTCAGTTTAAGGATAGGGTTAGGGATTATCTTTAATGTTAGGGTAATTGAGTTTAGAATTAAGATTAGGGTTTAGTTTTAGGGTTAAGGTTAGTTAGGTTTAGGTCTTGCATTAGGATTAGTGTAACCCTTATGGTTAAGGTAACTATAAGTGCAGATGGTAGCGATCCTGAGTGACTTGTGCTGGCACTCAGCTGTGTGGGTACTTCTGTGGGAGAGCTGCACTGTTGCCCTTCTTGCCTTATTGTTTTCACTGAGGGAACAGGGGTAGTCTGCAGGGAGAGAAGAAGCAGCCATACATCTGAAATTCACTCCCACAGCAGCATCCTGGGACGCCATGGTACTTACACAGGGCGAGCAGGGCTACCAGCCCCAGCAGCAGCACCAGGCACAAAGCAAAGAAAGCGAATGCCACTGGTCGCCATAAGGGAGATGAGACAGAGGCTCCTGGGACAAACGATAAATACATTCAGCAACAAAAGTAACAGCTCTTCTCTCCATGCAGTGGTGTTACCTCCTCTCTAACAACACCAGTTCATCTTCATCATAGAATCATAAAATAGGGTTCGAAAGGACCTTATGATCATCTAGTTCCAACCCCCCTGCCATGGGCAGGGAGGGACACCACACACTAAACAATCCATGTCACTCAATTCTCTGTTCAACCTGGCCTTAAACTTAAACTGCCAGAGATGGAGCATTCACAACTTTCTTCTGCAGAGCCTCTTTTTTGCCTTAATGCAGTTTTTGTAATCATTGTTCTGAATTTCCTAGAGTAATTTTGAGAACACGTATGCTTATCCACTGAGAATATTTATTAACTAAGGCTCAAGTGTTAGATTAAAACTTCTTCTCATGACACAGGTAAACAGGTTAGATTTTGCTGTTCTCACTGTCCTGGAAATAATAAAACAATCCCTATGACTTCTTCATGTTAAAAAGTAAAATTTACCACCTAGGTTTGGATGATTACTTCTGGAACCTGTGATTGGGTTTTCTAAATAATTGCAGTGTTTGTACATTACACTGTCCATGTTTCTTCAGGCTCTTTCTTCAAATTTCCATTGTTATTCAATGTCTAATTAGGATTATAGTGCTCCAGAATTTTACAGCAGACTATCCATGTGTATATATATATATATATATATATATATAAAATTATATATGTATATAAATACATGCATTTTTCCTTCTTGGGAAGCAGTGCTTGACAGTTTTCTGTGATACTCATAATATCTATTCCAGAGAGTTCAGATTAATTGAAAAGGATTACACATATCAAGTTTTTTACTGGAGTCCTGTGCATAAGAGCAAGCACCTCCAGGGACCCTTTTGTTAGGTGAAAAGAAACACTCTTCAGAAGTGCCCAGGAGTCCAGATAGACTTGGCAACTAGAATTTACATAAGCCAGAGTAACGGGAGATGACCCTAACCCTCATCAGTTAATGTAATTTGAAGAGACTGTAAATGGCACCACATTGAGGTGGTTACTGATATGCTGGAGGCAGGGCTTCCTTTTAAAAGGGACCTAAAAATCCTAGAAATGGGCTGTAAGTGCAACAGCCTAACAAAGGCAAATATGAAATCTGGGATGTGTAACAATACAACTCCATGCACGAGTACAGGTAGGAGACTAGAATGAAATTATGCTTCAGGGTCCTGATGGACAAGTTGAATGTGAGTCAAGTGTGTCGTTGTGACAGTGGACTTCAAGAGAGCAAACTTTGGCCTCTTCAGGAACCTTCTCAGTAAGGTTCCATGGGATATAGCCATAGAGGGCAGGGTTGCCCAAGACTCTTGGTTGATATTCAAGGATCATCTGCTGTATGCTCAGGAGCGATACATCCCTACTAGAAGGAAGTGCTGCAGGAGGGCCAGAAGACCCCCCTGAATGAATAAGGAGCTGCTGAGGAAAATTCGGAGAAAAAAAGGCTTATAAAAGGTGGAAGCAAGGACAGGCAGCCTTGGAAGAATACAGGGATGTTGTCCGGGAAGCAGGGACCAGGTTAGGAAAGCTAAGGCCCACTTAGAATTAAACTTGGCTAGGGATGTTAAGGACAACAGGAAGGGA
>JANRGW010024158.1:0-21978 GCA_024733675.1 Psilopsiagon aymara
AAAAATACACCAGTGTTGCACTGAATATGGAATTCCTGGAATCTTTTCTAAACTGCTATCATTAAAATGTATCAACAGTATGCAAAGTTTTCCCTTGTTCTCTATTAAGTCTAGAGTATCTTCACTGAAAGAAACAGTTTGCTTGAATTCATATGAATGGAAAATGTGTGATCCGTTCTCAGAGAAACAAAGTACCATTCAATTAAATGGAAAAATCATCAGAAATAGAAGAACTATAAAATTACAGAATGTTATTTTCATATGAATCACAATGTTCTCAGGGCACGCATTCTGAAGCGTGTTAGAGAGTCAGGAATTTAGCAAGAGGCAGAAAACCAAGACAAAAATAAGCAAAGTAGTAATAATAATGCAATTTTTAAAAGGTCCCCTGAAGAAGCATACCTGCTAAAGCAGGGTTAAAACCCTTTAAAAGGGGACAAGATAACCTCCAATTATTTGAGAGTAAGAGAAATTTTCTCTGGGAACAATTTATTTCTTTTGTAACTGCACATGAAAGCTTCTTTCAGCAGCAGTTTTTGCTGAACACACAGAGATTAGTGTAGAGCAGGTGGGCATGCAGGATTCATGCAGTAATTCCTGTTATCTTCTACACTGATGATAATGCTTGGCTAGTTGGTTTTGTTTTTTTCCATGAACTGAGCCAGTTCAACATCTGTGTATCTAATATGCCTGAGATGCTATAATTAGAACATTGTTAATTATTCATCACTCTTAACTCTTCTCTTGAGTGTGGTAATTTGATAGAACAGTTCTGAGTACTGGAACAACACCTTGATCCGAGGAACTTTCTAACAATGCTTAAGCTGCTGTTTCTCATGATCTTAGCCAATGTTACAATTTTATGTAGGTATAGAGGCTACTATATGTCTTGGAATATTTGTCTTGTTATGAAATCCTGGCACTATCCCTATCCTGGAAAAAACATGCAAATTCATCTAGCTAAATACGTACATTTGAGAAAAATGGAAAAGATTATTTTGTGTTTAAAAATTAAAGTGAATTTTAGGCTTATCAGTCATGCTGAACTGTGACTACTTAAAGTCCTCTGTTTGCAGAACAGCCGTTGTGCAGACAAAGCAAGCAGTGGCATGTTCCCGTTCATTATTTTGGAAGTGCTCTCTTCAAGAGGGTCAGCAAATAATTTACTTTTCTGCTTATTCAAGACATTACCAAACACTGGAGTCAGTATTAAGATCACAGATCAATTTATTTGATCACCTTCCATCTCCTTTGTAAAAGCTGAAATACAAACATATTTAACTCTTTCAGCTGTGCTGACTTTCCCTAAGTAATTGACAGTTGACGCCTGTCTGTTTGGAGACAACTACTGCTTCTCAGCACATACCTTGCACTTCTCCTAGGATTCCTAGGTCCACATGTAGTTTTCTCTGTAATGTTAGTGAGGCCACTAGACTATTTCCTTTCTACTCAGGTACCTATAGACAAGTCCAAGCTCATCTCCTTTATGTGTTTCAAGACTATTTCAGGCACTGCAGCATGGCTGATGACAGCTGGAAACAGAAAGTTTGCTGTGAGAGATCTTGAAATGCGGCCAAAGAGCGTTTATGTAGGAGACATGCACTTCTTGCTGTAGATCTGACATTCCCCCATGACCAAGTTTCAAGCTAGTGCCTGTACAAAGGTCTAGGATTAAACCTTGAACCTCAAGCTGCCATTGTGCACAGATTCCTGTGTACAAGGAGACTAGCAACATGGTGACCAAGAAAATGCACAAATACAATGCAAATATCATAGGTAGCTGTAGTCTCTCCCCATGTTTTCCACCCCTGAGTTAGACCAAAAGCTTCCTTATGGAATGTTTCCCTGTTTTGCTGAATGATTGTTGCTTTTGTATCCCAGTTAAATTCAGTCCTTCTCCTTAGGTGTGGTAGAGAGTGATCTACAGAGTGCTCACGCCTTCTAAAAATTCACTGAGTTGAGAGGTGATCTTGCTGTGCTTACTGAGCTTCTCAATTTCAACACTAGCTCTTGGGGACCAGTTTTGTGAGGGAGTAAGTCTTCTGCCCTGCACAGCACCTGTAGGTGCTGTGGTGCAAATGGTACAAGTAGGAGCCGTGGTCTCTTGTGGTGTGGATGGAGGTGGATGTAGAGGAGGGGCTGCAGTCCTCTATAGGGCTTCTGCTCTCTCATACTCCCAGCAGGAGGAAGATGCTATTAGCCCCCACTCACCATCTCTGCTTGGTGTATGCAAAGTGTATAGAGGTCCCTCTCCTAGTTTGTTTCCCTTCCCCCCCTGAAGTGCTCAAAGGAGAAAATTCTCTGTGGCTGTTGTGTTCTCTAGGTGAAGGAAGCACTTGGCAATGTTCCTTCTTGTGCTAAGGGGCAAAGCAGAGTGGGTAGCACATTGTAGTGACTCACTTTCCTCATAATAATCAGTCTGGAGTCTTGTCTTTCTCAGGCTGATGTATTAGGAATTTCACTCCAGGTTTATTCATGATGGAATTTGTGGTTATGGATGCACCATGTCCCAGAAAAAAGAAAACCAAAACCAAATAAAACCAACTTTCTTTGAGCCTCTGGTTCTGTGTAAAGCCAGAAAGATAAACTTAAAATGTTGCTTCTTGTGGCCCCGTTCTCCTTCCTTGCCACTCCACTGACAGAAAAAAACCAACCAAACCAGAGCTGCAACTCTGAGTGGAGATTATCCTTCTCCAAAATCATAGAATAGTTGGGGTTGAAAGGGACCTTCAAAGGTCATCATCTAGTCCCATTCCCTGTCCCGTCCCCCCCCAATAAGCAAGGACATTTTCCACTAGGTCAGGTTCCCCAGAGCCTTGTACAACTTGGCCTTGCATGTTTCAGGGATGGGGCATCTACCACCTCCTCACCTGTTGCAGTGTTTCACACTCACTGTAAAAAACTCTTATTTTTCATCCCTAAATCAAAATTAGCTCTAGTGAGCTCTAGGCGGGTGCAGAAACCTGGATGCCTGAAACCCACAGCAAGGCCTTGGTGTTTATTAAGAATACACAGATGAGATTGTGCACATGTAAAGAAAGCCTCGTTGTTTAACAGGCTGAAGATCAGGCTGCATCTCTGGATTCAGTAATGAGAATACTTGCCTAGACAAAGTCTCCCCACTCTTTTCTGTCAGAAGTCTTGCAAAAATTAGATACTTGTCTGCAAAAATCAACTAAAACATTATTTTGTTTCTACCTCCTCTTTTCAATCCTAACACCTATGTCCTTAGCAAGTTTTGATATTTTTCTTCCTCCAACATTTCTGGTTGCCAATGTGAATACATGCTGTTATAATTAGAACGTTTTGACATGTTTTTCAGGTGCTACCAATGACAGTTCTACCAACGCTTTAATGGAAAAGCTGCATTTAAAATACCAACAAAGACCATGGACTGAAACTCTGAAACTTGTCCATTTTTGCATGGTAAGAATTGCAGACTAGGTGAGAGAAGGATCTGTGGTGTTACAGCACTGGGTTGAAAAAAACCCCAAAGAAACAGAAAAATCTTTCCTGCAGTATTTTAACACTTTAGAGAGGTTGCTTCTTGCATTATTTTAACTTCAGGAGTTAGCTCTGATTGTCAAGTATTTTAGGTTATTTTCCATTCATTATTGTTAGCACATTCATAGTATGTAAAGATAATTTCTTACCCATAGGACTAGGAGAAAAGACTGTTTTTCAGAAACTGGTCAGAAACTTGCTATCTAGACTCCTGCTGTGATACACCTTAAGCTTTCCGTGCTTCCCACCCTTCCAGTAACTAATTCTATTTAGGAATCATTTTTGTAAAAAGCAGATTACACAACTGCTGTGAGCTTAGGATAAAAGTCCCGTTTGTTTCCATGCTTCTTTTCATTAATGCTTAACTAAAGCCTTACTCTGAAAACAATGTCCTGAGGCTGAACATAGTGAAAACTTTTCAGTAGTGAATGTCCTTTGTGAACTGAAGTGTGAAGTATGAGAAGTTTTCAGGCAAGAGCTAGAAGAGAAGCTGTGAGAGTTTGCTTGCTACTCAAGTTAATATCTTCAGCGGGGACTTGCTCCCTGAGTCTAACCAAGTACACCTACGGCACTCACTGATCTCTCCTTTTCACTCAGGCAGATTCCTCCTAAAATGAAAACCTAAGTAATTTCTTAGTTGACTTCTAATATCATGGTGAAATTAGCAGGCATAGCTTGTGTTCAACTCAAAAGGAATGGAAGTTCAAAAGGAACTCGCTGCTCCAAAGACTTCTAATACACAATTACTGCACAGTACAGTCTTCACAAATCCATTCAGTGCTGCCACTTCAGAGCTAGTTAGAATCATAGGTCATTTCTGTGTTTGACAAGAAGTAAATAGTGTTATGTTGTACTGTGCATGTGTGTTCTGTCTTGAAGTGATATTCTTCTTTGGCTAGTAATTTAAGGAGTCTTTCTCTGTCTTGTTTTCACAAATGTGCTAGGAT
Source organism: Psilopsiagon aymara (assembly GCA_024733675.1). Lineage (NCBI taxonomy): Eukaryota > Metazoa > Chordata > Aves > Psittaciformes > Psittacidae > Psilopsiagon > Psilopsiagon aymara. The sequence goes on from JANRGW010024158.1 coordinate 4,452, forward strand.
AAGCCACGTCAGCCTGACAGTAATGCTCCAGATGGTCCATTGCTCTCTTGCATGGAGAAGATACAGAGGATGATAAATGGTAATGAGCTGTCAGATAACTCAAGAGTGTATTTTTTAATATAATATTCTATGGAATCTCCCATCCTTCTCTGTTGATGATGATCTGTACAAAGGGGTCAAATGTACAAACACAGAGGTGGATTTGACACAAGAGACTTGTGACTCATCTTTGGGCTAAGCCTTCAGGCTATAACTATTTTCAAAAGCTGTGAATAAGCTCTACCCAGCTTATTAGGGTAAGAGTTGTCATCAACAACAAGAAGTCATGCAAGAGATACTATTTCCTCATTACCTAAATCACACTCTTTAAAGCAGGGTAATACTGGTTCTACTTCTTGATCATTGCAGCCTGATTAAATAACATTTCCATTTTTTGCAGCTAAACCTTTGTTTTCTGTGATGAACAGATTGGAATCTTTATCCAAACAAAAAGGGTAAGTTTATTTATAAATAAAGGCAAATGAGCAAACGTGGCCCCAAGTCCAGTGAGGAATAGAATCTCGATGGCTTGCCAACAATATTCTTTTTGAGCTTGGTGTTTTAATGGAGTGTATTACTCAGAAAGGGCACAGCTGCCAATTTTGGTTTGCTCTTTGTGGAGGAAGTTGTTGGTTGAAGGGAAGGGATGAATGCTTAGGTCCCAAAGCTACAGACAAAGGTGAATAATTTTCAGCAAACTACATGAAAATGCAAAGAGCAGAGCACAGATATATTGCCTGGTTGGACAGTTTTCAGAAGCTGAGCCAAGGAAAAGTTATTTTTGAAGCATCCCTGGTGTCTCTTCCCACGACCAAGTGAACTATCTCCATTTCCTTTCTTTGTGTGACAGAAGTTTAAGATATACAAGCCTTCTTTTGGTTGATTTTTCAATCTCTTTCCTCTCCCCTCAGGCTTAATGCTCATATTAGCCCCAGTGGGACTACCTGCTACATAACATCAAACATGTTTTACGTAGAAGTTCAGCTGGAGATGGATGGAAAGGTGTTGGATGTAAAGTTAGCTCACCTTGGAGATGCTCCTGTGGTAAAGTTCATTTTCTCTCTCTCACCTCCCTGCAGTCTCACACTTGCTCTCCAGCTGCCACGTCAGGAAGTCTTTGGCTTCCTTTTGGCCTTGTCACACATGCCAGCTTGTGCATCTCACTAGCCACCTTTTTAGGCATCTGAATCTCTCATCTAAATTTACCACTCAGTTACAGATATGAAGTACTGCAGTGCTAAATATCAAGGTAAAACTCAGCTGACCATCCAAGAATGTTGTTGTACTCTGCAAAAATACTTAAATCCTCACACTTTGGTGTTATAAACATACAGGAAATAATAGGGTCTTAAAATATTGTCCTGCCAAGGTGTAGTGCAATATATATTCCCAATGAATGTTTTGGAACTATTATCAGAGATTCTGGGTTGGTGGTTTTTTTTCTGCCTTCTTTAGGAGTATGTGCATTCCTGCTAACAGGATGTTTTTCTTGCAAAATTTCCTTTAAAACATTGGCAAAATGTCACTCTGCAGTTCACATTCCATGTTCTGTAGCTGGTCATCCTTCAGATCAAAGAAATAACAAGCTGTTGTGGGGGGGCAGGGAGCAGAAGGTCTGATTTTTATCAGTAAATATCCAAATTATGACATTCATTTGGAGTTAATTTAGTCCCAGTTTTTCAGTTGCAGTCGGCCCAGGAATTTCAAGTTGTTTTTCTTCACCAGCACAGGACTGTTGATCAATGAGTGCTGGATGATACTATTAGGATGGAAATGCATATTCAGACTTTTAGCACTGTCAATAAAAGGAAAACTGGCAAAGATGATTTTTTGTTTCCCCTGGGAAGAATTTAACAACAAACTGTTAGCTTTATCCTGTAGTTTTATCCTCTTCCACAGACCCTTTTTTCCTTCTAATTATTATATTAATATTGTGTTTTATCTATTTTAATGTTAGTCTGGTTTTTTGTTGTTGTTTTTTTTTGTTTTTTACTTTTTTAAGCTAACCATTCAGCTAATTAACAATAATGGGCAAGGAACAATCTTATGGTTACCAGTGAAATGCCTTTAAGTGATGTTTCACAAAGGTTGGTAAGAAACAAGAAACTCCTCTCTCTTACTCCTCTAGGTTTGTGATGACATGGCGCAGCACCTAAGGTAAAGAATTGTGTACAGAGTCTCTTGTTGAATTGAAAGGAATTCCTAGTCCAGCTTAAAAGGAAGTGCTGAGTGACTTGTCTAGGTTTCTGTCTGGAAAGGATTTGTTCAAATGTGAAAGTCCAGGCAGGCTGCTGATCCACATTGCAGCCACACCTGCACAGAAAGGGAAGGTATGTCTTCTTGAGTACAGGTTTCTGTGTGACTGCAGCACTACAGAGTTTAGTGAGGCTTGAAAAATCCATTTAAGCAGGTAAGTAAATACTTGGTGGCTTGGTTAAAGCAGAGCTCCAGGCTATCACAGCTAGTCTGAAGCTGCAGGAATTCTGGATTTTGAGCAGTCTGAACCATTCCTTTGCAACTTAAGCTAGCCACTTGTCCCCTCTTCTTCTTTTTGAATTGATGTATCTAACAATTTTATTTAACATCTGTCTTTCTCACAGGTGTTATGAAATACAACTTTAGTACAGTCCTTGATAGTTTGATGAAAAGAACAATGTACAAGTGCATTGTATTAAGGAAGTGTTACTATTTGACCAGCTTTATTGGAACATCAGGAAAAGTGCTTTGCAGCTGATGAGCTATCAAATTTGTGTATCACGCGCATCTGTTGTTTCAGTAGTGCATATTTAACCAGTGTTGCCTGTAATTACATTTGCAAAAGAACCAAGGATTTGTATTTCCTGTTGTCTTCTAAGAAATTTAAAAGCAGTACTGCTGCTGTAAGATCTGATAAGGAGGAGGCCTACATCACTCTAAAATAGTGCTTTTCTAGCAAGTTAGATATAAAAGAGCACCTCCCATATGAAGACAGACTGAGAAAATTGGGGCTGTTCAGCCTGGAGAAGAGAAGCTGCATGGAGACCTCAGAGCAGACTTCCAATATCTGAAGAGGTTTACAAGAATGCTGGAGAGGGACTCTTCATTAGGGACTGTAGTGATAGGACAAGGGGCAATGGGTTTAAACTTAAACAGGGGAAGTTCAGGTTAGATATAATGAAGTTCTTCTCTGTGAGGGTGCTGAGGCGCTGGCACAGGGTGCCCAGAGAAACTGTGGCTGCCCCATCCCTGGCAGTGTTCAAGGCCAGGCTGGACAGGGCTTGGAGCAACCTGGTCTAATGGAAGGTGTCCCTGCCCATGGCAGGGGGCTGGAACTGGATGATCTGAAAATCCTTTCCAACCCAAACCATTCTGTGATTATCCATCTCATTTACTAGCATAACAGCAGTTGTTTCTTTTTGGTAGGAGGAAGAACTATGATGCCTTTGGAAAGATTCTAGAAGAGCTGTCAAATATGTATCAAATTCCAGGAGACAGGTTGCAACTAATTTTTACTTGAAAACTTACAATCCATAGCCTAGGTATTGTTTACTTACAAAAATAATACTTTGTCTTCTCTCCCTCCCAGTGACATGAAAGCTAAGGGATACCATGCTTTGCAGGCCCTTGAAAAAGATCTTTATTCAATGTCTCTTCTGCACAGGTAACTTGAAGTCTACGTCTTTCTGCCCTTCCCTCCACTCCTTCATTTCACTAAAATCCAAATTAGCTGATATAATTATAGAGCAGCATGTTGAAGGTTAATGAGTTTTCTCGCACTGGAAAGCCTGAAGCTTTTCTGCAGTTTCTCAACCAGGCATGCCAAACAAGACCATCTACTGAACTCATGTGCTTTATCTAGGAGACTTGCTAGAGCAGAGCCTGGGGGTGTGTGTGCATGTGACCACCCACAGGAGCAAACAGTGCACCTGAAACTCAGCAGTCACATTTGGATTTCCCTGTGGCAGAAGTAAAATATCCCGTTTGGGGTCCTGCTGTTTGAGCATCAAAACTCAGGTTTTAGATGAGGAGTACTGGATGCTACCTCTTCTTCTATCCTTCCTTTTCTCATTTCTCCTTTCAAAGGGTAGAATTATAGACAGATGGGGAACAGATTTTCCTAAACCCTCTGGTAATTGTACAATGATTTTCATTTTCTTAAGAATATCAGAGTTGAGGGCAGGGTTTTCCTTCTGGATTTTTGAAGCATCTTTTCTGATGTCTTGCCCTCAGCAAGTATTTTGTAACTTGAAACACACCCTTGGTTTATTTTATTCCCTTATGAAGCATACTAACTCTGTGAATAAACATACTATATCCTTGCTGATCACTGATATCTCAGTAAATATTATTTATGCATTAAACAGATTATTCATCCCAACTATGATGTAAGTTAATGCACTGCAGAGTTTTAATACCCAGTTATGTAATTGTATGGCTGTATGTATTCAGCCGTATGATCACATTTGTGCTTAGAGATTGGTCCTGTTGGAGTTAAATTATGCAGGTTATTTCCTCACTCTTTGCTCAACCTGCCACTCCAATGTTTTTGTCCCACTTCATTTCTGCTAAATAGCACATTAAATTGCAACATGAAACAGCTCAGACAGAGGGGTGAAACTGGAAGCCCAAGTCTTAGTAGTAAAGCATGAATGGAATGATGGTGTTTTGGAAGATGTCATAACAAATGAAGACACAATCTACTTCCAAGAAAGCACTGTCTCCCTTTGATTAAGGGTGCAAATTATCCTTTACATGAGCCGAGCCAGCACTGCAGCTCAGGAAACACTAATCAAGATGTGTTTTTAACTAGATCAGAGGATGTAAACAGAGTCATGGAAGTACTTCATGGAAAAGTAGGACACCTGGTGCCAAGAGCTGGAGGTGATTTTTTTTTCATGTTTTTTTCCTGAATTCAAAGAATTGTAACAAAAACTCCTACTATTTTGTTTGATTTTTTTTTTTTTTTTTGTTACTTATCTTTGTTTACAGTAGAGGGTCATCATAATAAAGAAAACACGCTGTAGGGATTTTTCTTGTCTGTATTCTCACATGGTGTGCAGACATACAGAAGGAAACAATACAGAAAGGCCAGGTGGTTTATCACTTACTACAACACTGACTTTGCAGCAGCCTAAAAACAAAGGTAGTAATATCTGAGGTTATGTGGGAAACCACAGTTTGGGAGTAACCATGAGATGACAGCAATGGTAGCTGAGAAAATCTTCATGTTGGCAAAATGGCAAATACAGTTGATAAGGGTTTTTTTGGCTCATCTACACTGTCAGAAGCAAGCTTCAATGCTTTCTAGTTCATAAAAGTAATATTAATACATGCTGCCACTACCCTGTTGCACAGCTTGATGTAAGTGTCCCTTATACAAGTATTAGAACTTGCCCTTCTCTTTCCAGCTAGACACTGAAAGCTCCAGTTTAGCTAGTATATTTTAGGCTGAACAACAGGTTATTGTGCAAGAGATAAAAACTTACTGTAATCTTTTCAAAGATATCTGATGACTGAGGGTTTAACTGTTAAATGCTGACAAAGAAAATGCTGTGATTTGAGCATATACTGTAACTAGAGGTATTCACATATGAGGAATCCCCTTCTGCCCAGCTATACTGTTCCTGTTTTGTTCCCATTTGTGCAAGATGCCTTGTAGTCACCTGTGTAGTAATTATTTTTTTTATTCCTCAGGAACACCTATGAACATTGAATTTTACATTTCTCCTTATCAAATTTTGGAAGAAGAACTAAATCCTGGTAAAGCTAGAAAAGCAGAAAAAACTCGTGATATTTTTTTCAGTGCTACCTTTTTCATTAAGTTCATTAATGAAACTCAGAAATAAGACTTAAAATTCTAGTTTAAGAAAATTATTTATGTGATGTACTTCAGCATGATTATAATGTACATCAGGAAACTACTTTCCCATTTCTTGGCTGTTGACCCAAACTGAATTGAGTGATATCATACAAAGTAACTGCCTAGCCAGGATGAAACTGACTGGTGGTTGTTTGATCTATTTCATGGCATATCCCAAAAGCAGCTATTGCTTTTGCCTTTTGGATATGATCTGGGCAGCATTCTTCTTGCTGCCCAAGCCACTGAGGGTGTCAATTGGACCTGACTTTTAAAAGACCTTCCCATTGCATGTTTTGTATGAACAGTTTAATCTACACTGACACAAGAAAAATAATGCAGTTCTCTTTCTCCCTCAGGTTCCCAGGTATGTGGAACAAAAACAGTTGTAACTGTTGAAGGCACAGATACTCTCCACAAACTTCCTCTTTCTCCACTGCTTGCAGATTCTCGAGGTGGAGAGGATGGGTGAGGCTCTGGACACTTCTCAATACAGAAATGGATTTACAAATCATCGGCACCAACCTCAGGATAACTTACATTTGGCCTCTGCTAAAACAGGAAGCTCTGTTTTATTAATGGTGTTATGCTCCATGGCTACACCAGCTATAACCTTTGGCTTTTACAGATTTCCCAAATGGAATATAAAGTTATTGTGTTTGTATTTAGCTGTGTCTGTCAATTACACTGAACCATGGATTTATTCATACATTTGAAGCCAGAAGGAGCCACTGGAATGATATTACTTCCTAGCATTCAACAAGCAACTCCTGCATAGCTTCAGAATAAAGCATATATTGAGAGATATTAAACCTTAACTATACAAAATAGTTTGTCATCCCACCATGGGTACTGACACCTGATCTCTACACTTCAGTGCCAGTCCCTCTCCAGAATATTACTACAGAAGATCTATAGCGAACACCTTTGTGCACTGTTCCTCAGTTTCCAGTGGCTCACTTTTCCTTTCATCCAGTTTTAACATTAACCTCGTTTGACAATGTTGAAGGCTGTAACTGCATAAATATAGCAAAACTTTTCTCAAGACAGCAAGTATGGAATATAGTAAACTGCTAGCAACCTGATCGTGGCCTTGCTAGGTGGTCCCTGCTATGTCAATTTCTGTATCAAGTGTTCATTCTGACTTTGTTTTTTTCCTCAGCAACCCTGTTTTTTTGCCACTGACTGATGAACTCAGCATGGATTTGCCAGCTTTCTTTGTGTTGAAGTTTCACCAGCCAATTCCTATGTCCTCATCCAGTATCGAAATGATACAGAGGCTAACAGGCATGTTCTAATTGTTTTTAAGACTAAGTAACTAAGTAATTGTTTTTGAGACTAAGACTTTTCTGTGACTATGCAGTGCTTATTCACTTTCTATTATTTCCCTATGTGAATGTTGAAAGGGGAAAACTGGTTTCTGGGGCAGGTGGTGCTCTGTTCTCTCAGCTCAAGTGTAACATTATAGCAACTAGTGCAAAACTCAAAAGTTCTAAGGTATCACAAATTACAGCAAAGCTGTTAAACAATCTACCTCAAATTTCCATTAGCAACAAAGAGAGTAAGAAAGGAGATGGATGTTTTGATCTTTTCAAAATACTGGGTTTGTATTTAATATAGGCTTTCATGTGCCTAAATGCTAATTTAAAAAAATCACCTGGTTTCAGGAATTCAGATTACTGGCTTGAAACTAGCTCCTCTGTATGAGCTGATTGTTCAGTCTACCCTTAAAGAAAAGGGCAGTGAGGATGTGTCTACATATAAATCCCATTTCTTTGTGGTGAGTATAATGTTTGACACACACTTTGCCCTTGTGCAACATACATACTGAATTGTATTTCCTCATAAGCAAGCAGTGCAGACTTCCCAGAATCCCAATAGTATTTAAGTGCTCTTTAGGAAATAGTTCAAATTATTTATGAAACTGGTAGACCCTTTCAAGTAAGTGAGCTTCCCATCCTCATTAATGAAACACTGCATGCATGGCTGCTGAAGTCATACTAATTTGTCTGTCTGCAACCCAAATACTTACTCTTGTAAAAATTGCTCAGAACTTTACCATTAATGCCTTAAAAAGAAGGAAACTTATTGACTAGTGTAAGAAGCAAGTCCCAAGATGGTGCTTACCTAGACTTTTGAAGGTCTTTATCACGCTGCATGTTATGCTGCATATCACGCTGTTTTAACAAAAAAAGATTTATTGATTAGGTAACACTGAGAATACTGATTCCTTTTAAAGGGACTGGCAGGATGAGAAGTTTAAAGTGTTATAACAGCAATGTCAATTACTGTCTAAAGCCATGATGGTTTAACTGTAGATAGCTTTCCTTTTAATAACTAAATACTTAATTTAGACTGCATTAGGTGTAGAGAGAAAAACTTCCAACAGAAAATGGCTTTCTGCCAGACTTAAGTACAGGGCAGCTAAAGGTCAAGATTCAATGATCTACTTTTTCTGCTAGGAAACATGAATTTTGCTATTAATGGCAATAAAAGATAAGGACACTTCTTTCTCTTCTACTAACAGTGTTAGCAGAGCCCATTGCCTACATAGTTCCTGGACTTTGAGTTGGTGGTAGTAGCAAGCTTACACAATACTAAAATGAGATGTGGCAAAGCTTTTGTCTATAAATCCCTTAAGACAAATTTTTCATTTCTATTAGATATACACAAAAAGCTCTGCAATTTCAGCAACCCCCTAAAATATTAGTGCTTGCTGGAAGATCGCTTCACTTCTGAGTCTAAAGATTTTACTTCTAAGAATAAATTACTAAATTGGATTCTAACCTCAAAGGAATATACCGGAATCCCTTTTGCTCCATGAACACACAAGGAAAAGCTGTTCTACTCTACTCTTCAGCTTTTCTTAATGTAGAGCCTGCTAATTAACTGCCCTGCCCTCTTCTTAAGGTGACAGTTCCCACTTGGCATCCCCAAGTAGGTAACACACTAATTTTGTTAGAGAATCACTGTCGACATGGACAGGTGGCAATTTTTTCCTACTATCTCCTCTCCTCCTCCTCTCCACATGAATCATCAGATCTAATCAGGAGGTTCTAATTAAACATCTTCTCCAAAGAAAGCGGTAGTGATGGAGGAACAACATATAACGCCCTAAAGAGATGCTATCCGATTTGTACAACTGTCAAACAGCACGACTATGATATTCTTTTGGGGGATTTTGGTTGTTAACATTTCTATAGCCTACAAGGTTCTTAGAGTATTTGGTAGAATAGGTGGCCCTTGAACTCCTGACTGCTTGGCTCTGGGTATATTCACTTAATTTGGGTGCATTTGGGAGGGAGAGTAGACCTCATTTTGCTTCCTTTAAAGATTATATTTCTAATGAAATGCAAAGACATGATGGACATACTAGCAACATGCCTTCCAAAATTATTTGTGTTGTCAGATTGTGCAGTTGCCTGATATTCTCAAGCTTTAAACTTTCTTGTTTTCAGTGCCTGAAATATCACCATATTTGTTGTTCAGTCTCTTCCAGATTGCCCAAAGCACTGCTACTTCATAAACAATGGCTCAGAAAAATCAGATTCAGCAGGGGCCTTGGTCAGTAAAATCCCATTTAGCCATCCGCAGCATGTGCCTGGTGTAATAGAGATTCTTCGACACCAAGTGGCATATAACAGTCTCATTAGTAGCTGTGTCTCTGATAAGCATATAAATGAAGGTAAATTGCATGGTTGGAAGTAATGGCAGAGTATTAGAGTGAAACTAGCTTCTAAGCCTGGTGTTAACAGATTTACTGCTCCCTTGCCAAAGTAATCACTACTTGTGAGTATTTTAAATGATAAAAAAATCCTTAATTCTAGAATTGCACTCTGTATATGTGTCTCTCTATATATATAATTTATATATTTTATACATATATAAATTAATCCTCTAGGCCTGACACTTCTGATAAGCATAAACTAAGTTGACAAAGTAATGAATAATTACATTCTACTGCATCAGTATTTTTTAAATTCTGGTGTATGATGCAGCCATAAGAGTCAATGGGAATCACTAAATAGTGGTTTTATTTCTAGATGATACAGAACTGATTTACTTTGAAGTGGTACCACACAAGAACACCAGCTTTTCTGTCTTTTTCCTTCATCCTGTGAAAGAGAATTTAGCCTCTGGTACGTGTGGAATAATTGATACTGTCCTCACTACTGGGATGGCAATGGGATTTGGTTCTATCTAGGCTCTTGCTTCTCACTTGCAAAAGCATTCCAAGGCTACTCTCGATGGTGTGCAAACCATGAAAACAGGAGTAGCACTTGTATATAAACTGCTTGCTGAAGTGTTCAGTATTTGGCATAGAACTGAAAGGAAACACAACTAATCAAGTCCTATTCTGCCTTGGCTGCAGTTAATTAATAAATTGTAACTTGTGCTATTTGGGAAAAAAACCCCAAGAGTTATGCAAAAGCACTGCGGCAAGCCCCGTCCCACTGACTTCAGTCTTTCCTCCCTTGAAGTATGAGACTGAAAGGCTTGTTTTTCATGTTTATAAAACTGTTTATTTTGAATTGCTAACATTCTGTTCTTTTTTAGTGACAATTGATGTTATAACCTCCAGAGAAATCCAATGTCACCTTCATTTAAACCCTCAAGACCCAACCCTCAATTCTAGCAATGACTTTATAACAAGAGCTGTGAAGCGGTAAGTAGCTTTATTTCACAACACATGGAACAAATGAACCTCAGGTGTCCATTTAATGGAAAGATCATGTGTGTTCACAAGGCCATAAACTCAGCAACCAGAAAACTTCGCTCTAGTAAAAGGCTGTAATAGCAAGAATGTTACTTTGGTGTTTTAAGTATCTTTCGAAAACTTTAAACACAAATAGTGATGGAAAGTGTTTCTTTCAAGAAAAAAGCACATGGAGCAGGGAAATAATTCTTAATGAAGAGTTCAACCTTTTATAAAGATGCTTTTTTCTTTTGTAAACATACTTTTCTCAAGACTTTAGCTGATGAGTCTCATGACTGGTATAACTTAGAGTAACATGGAAAGGGATTTTCCCATATCTCACACAAATCAGTGCTTTCTTTCAGAAAGTGAGGTGTATATGGCATATCTACAACACTGTCTCTCGCTTGCTTTCTGAAACAAATTCCAAGAGGCAAGTTGCTGTGATATAGGCACATACTCTGGAGAAAGGACTGAGAGTGCTAATTAATTTAGCATAAGCCAGTATACAACTAGTATCTATTTGATGACAGCAAGATCAATGCAGGCTGGATTTTTAACCTGTTTTAAAACTAGATACTATTCCCAGAACCAGGTAATGCTATTGTCAGAGTGGAAAAGAAACTCTAGTGTAGACAGTGTTTTAGAGAAGTTATGCTCTGTATTGGTTTTATACAAAACATGAAAGTTACAATTATAAAACTCTACAAGAATTACTATCTTTCAATAGTTAGTTTTCATTAAAAACACCCATGAGTTTATTTTTACAAAATCCTCTTTTCCTATCAAAGTTGCTTTCTTTTCCTATCAAAGTTGCTTTACACCCCTAAGCTCAAAGATCCAGCATTTGATTTGTGTTAACATGTTTCTGCTATAGCACATGCAGTTATACTAGTTACTATTAAGTTGTACAAAGTGAAAAGATGCAAGGAGGTAGTGGCTGTTTTTTCACCACAGGTGTCATTCAGATGTCAGCCACAATCTAAAAAGAAGTAAGCTGAAGGATGGATGAAGACTGTCATAGTGACTAATCTTTCATTTCCTCTTTCAGTTGCATGTCAGTCCCAGTTGTCATGAGAGCTATTTTCAGGAATGCTGCCAAGGTGAAAGCTGCCAGTGAAACACAAGATGTGAAAGCAGACAAGAAACAGAAACCTGAACCACCATGTGAGCAAGTCACACATTCTGACAGTCCTGAAGACAGTCTTTCTGTGGCTGGTCAGCAAAATTTAGTAGTGACACATAAGCCAAGTATTACAGATAGCCCAAAAGAAAATCTCTCCACAGCCAAACCGGAAACTTTGGCTGATAACACAGAAAAAAAGTAACCCCACAGTAAGTACAGAAGCTTTGTGTGAAGCAAAGTAATTCCACAGCTAGTACAGAAGCTGTTATGATAGATAAGAAAAACACACAACCTATTGTTTGATAATCAAACAAGAAATAAGTATTTTCCCTTGTGTAGACTGCTTTTGCAGAAGTAGCTGGAGAAACTTGGCAAGCTCACTGTCTACTTAGTAATTTGTGAATGGAGTTTCCTCTTTGCACACTGTTAAATACACACAAGTAATACTCTTGAATTTGCATCGTTAAACTTCCAGATTTGGAAAGCCTAACAGTGCTCTAGTAACCTTTATTTTTGTCTGCACCATATTCCACCACAGTTCGGAAGATATTTCTGTCTAATGTATGTGATATAGGCTATACCATGACACATGCACCTCTGGGAAAGTAATTTTATCCATGTCAGCATTATGCTAAATAAATTGAGAAAATGGATGAACAGTTTTGCACATATGTAATCAATGCAGACAGAGCCTCCTAATTGCAGTTGTTTTCCCTTAATGCAGAAGTGGTACTGAATGACAGCCAAATTTACAGTCCACCAACTCTGTGGCAGGATAACAGAATCTTTAGTAAAGAAGCTGTAAACTCAGTCTCTGAAAGTCAAGTAATTTTTACCTTGGCTTTTTTCTGGTCTCAAAGTATAAAACTGTTTTTTTTGATTTTATTTTTTTGAAGCATATTTCAGTTGGCTGTTCAAAATTTCAGTTTGCCTCTGTCTAGACCTACTTTGCCTCAGATATAAAGAAAAGTCACAGGCAACTTAAAACAAGTAAACTCCTAACTTAATGTAAATCATTTTAATTAGTGTAAAACAGAGACAGGAATTAATCAAGAAGAGACTTCCAGACCAGAGCAATTTGCAGCTACAGTTAAGGGAAGCAACAGGAAAAAAAGTCAAATATATAATGCTAGCACAGAAATACAAAGCTATCAGAACTATATGTGTGTGGCTGACAACATGGTTCAAAAAGAAGGTGAATAAGGCTGGCTTCCTTGAAGAACTTGGAAAAAAATACTCTGGGGATGAGGGAAAGAGAGTTCAGGGTAAAGGGACTGGCAAAAAACCACAAGGAAGTTCACTAGACTGGAAACACGGTCAGTGTGGTCCAACAGCATGAGAGGAGATGGTCTAACAGCAAAAAAAATGGAACTGCCAGTAATTCTGCATTTGAAGAGAATAGTGTATTTTCAGCAAAAGTGTAATAACCAAAACTGTATGAGGAGGGAAAAATAGTTTTTAAATGTGAAAGTGCATTGCACAGTGGATACAAGAGGAAAAATTTGACAAAGGCTGAAAAATTCCTCTATTTTATACAGTGACTAAAGAGAGCCACAACACTCCAGCAGGAAATCTTCCTCTATTTTGCAGAGAGTTAGCACATCATCAACAGCAGCTTATTCTGCAAGAACAGCTAGCTGTCCATAGCACAGGACATTAATTTTTTAGATATTAGAGAGAACTGATTTAGAGGGGCTATTTCAGGGATCTTCTCCATTTCCAAATGAGAAAGTAGGGGTGAAATGATAGCTTCTGACACAGAACAGAAACATGTTTAGTAAACCTCTGTAAAGCTTTACAAGTCCTTTCCCCTTTCTGTGAAAGTTCATTTAAGATTAAAAGCAAGGGGTGGGTTTTTTTTTTGTTTTTTTTTTTTTTTTTTCCAGAAGCCAAAATGTGGTGAAGTTTTGCAAAATTACCTCTAACGGGAAGTACCAAAATCAGACTTCCCTAAAAAGAAGTGATGCATCAGCCATGGTCCACAGACTGAGAATCAAATACAACTGAGATAATTTTAAATACCATGAGACAGAAAAACTAATGTTCCAGATGCTGGACATGATGGAGTATATCCAGTGATAAGCCCAGTTCCTCTATTAGCCAAATAGTCTGCTTTTTAACCCAAGCAAGGGTTGACCTTTCAGGATCTGTGCAGAGTTTTGCCTTGCTACATTCAGACTGCAAGGAACCAACCTCACCATTACTTCTACAAGTGTTTTCACCAGAGCTGCCACCATCTGCATGTTTTCCAGCTTCAACTTCATTGTATTCTGTCCCAGCTGGAGCTGTGTGATTAAGGTCCATGTCCTGAACAGAATCTAAAATGTCTTCAAGATGTGGCTGTTGTTCAGTAGAGTTCAGGTACTTCAGCACGTCTTCTTCGTGCTTTCCAACTGCATCAAGAAGGTTATTTATCTTACTTAAAGCAGAATCATGTCCATTAAAATGACACCAGGATAAGAGAGCACTGAAAAGTTAAGAACAACAAGAAAAAAGTGATTACGTGTACTTGTACAGACCTCCAGTTGTTGAAAGTTGATAGCAATGTGACAAGATATTTATACTATATAAATGCATATATTTCATTCACATTTTCTGGGAAATTCAAGCAGTAGAACCAAGTATTAAGCTTAAAGATGTAGATTCAGATAATTTTTGCAGAGCAACTGACAGAGAAATGTTAAGAATGATCACTCTACAACCTGTATTCGAGACCTAAATGATACTCAGGCTGCTCACTTTGGACAGATTTAAAATGCATGCTCCTTTCACACACACACGGCCTTAAAAAGTTTGTAACTTACTTCAGGGTTCCTCTGAACTGGCCACATGTAACCATCAGCTCAGCACCCTGTCTGTAACCTTGATTAAAGCCTTCCTGGAGTGCAAGTTCTTTCCCAGCCTCAATTCCATCACTATAGCCTTCCTGTAATAAGACCAGTGAAACAGGTTGTTCACAAGATTAAAAACTGGACCTGTGACAATTCTGTAACAATAAAAAAAGCTCAAACAAGTGTTCAGCCTCTTATATTACAGCTTCTAGATTTTAACTTCTCTCCCAGCTACACCCCCAATGCCAAAACAAAACATGCTTTTTGCAGCATTATGATTTATTGATCTGCAAGATCCTGTTCTTTTTCAAAAGGATCCCCAGAAGGTCTGAAAATAAGGAGAGTATTTTTAGAAACATCAAAAAATAAGAGAAATCTGGAAGAAAGTGCTTGCTTTTATGATAACCACCTCCTTTATGCAAAAGTCATTAAGGAATACCACAGACAGATTTCTAGCCATCTAAAAACACACAAGCTGCAAAGCCTCCCCTTTAGCAGAGGTACTCTTCTGTCTGTAATCCATCTACCTGTTTCCATAAAAACAATTACTGAGCCTTTCTTCTCTGCTGGATCTCAATCAGTTAAAGAGTCACACCAGAAAAAAGATGGTGATGGAGTAAATATACAAAACAATGTGACAGTTTTCTGTGAGAAATGCCAATGACTGTAATGCAAATTAATTTCTTCAATATTCTGATCATATTACCATATAACATAGAGTAATTGGTATCTTCTTTCACACCAAAATTCCAAGTTGTAAGAGTGAAAGCTTGTATTTGCTCATGAGTTAAGATAACTAGCGGCCTTGCTAAAGAAATAGCCAGGAACAAGAATGTTTATTCTGCACAACATACAGCTCTAACCTCAATAACATTTTGTGATTTTGCAGTATGTATTTATAAAATACCAGGGGGATTTGTATAAGAACACTGAACCGCCCCTTAAAAGAACCAGGCTTTTCAAGGGACTCGAATGCAGGAGACTTTTCCTTGGGAGAACACAACAGCTCTGTTGTAATACCCTTCCTCATCAACAGCAAACTCAATAGCTTCCATTCATGTTCTTCAGCCTAATGCTGTTCACCCTTGAGCAGATGAGCCCTGCTGGTCCCATGCTGAATGATAATGTATCTGTTGAAGTAACCCGGGCTTATGTACTTGTTTTGCTCCCTCAGAATACCAGGGAGGCAAAGGCTGTGGAAAAATGCTTTCATAAAATACACTTTCCACTAGGAAAGTACATAAGCCAAAGAACTACCCAGACCACAACATCCAACTGTGGTTTCATGTGGAGTCACAACTCTTAAATCTGACTGATGAAGAACTCTACTCAAAAGCCCGAACATCTCATACTTCTCTATTAGCACTGTTCAGCTGTGTTGCCCAACATTTGCTACTGGTATACTACCATAGAGTGGCATACCTAACAAGTATGAAGCAAATAGCTCGCATCAGAATTGAGCACTGCCTTTTACATATGCACATGATTGTACAGAAGGAGCTGATGTCTTTTAGTAAAACAGTACTGTGCTCTGATGACTGCTAGGATAGTGTTTCTGTAAATCCCTGCTACCTTTTCCTGACATTCAGAGGAAACTAAGCCACAGTAACGTTTTAAGCAGCCACTCTTAGTTTGAACCACAACACCTCCTTTAAATAAGCCATATGTATACCAAAGTATGCATCAAAATGGCTAAAATGGTTAAAAAGACTATTAAATCACTGCTGTAGTATTACCTTCAATCTTTTTTTCATGGTGCTGTTCCATTCTTTCTGTAACAGACACATCTCATCTGCATCTTCATCAAATACATCCTCACCGGATCGGCTGACTGCAGCTTGTACCCACGACATAACAGCAGTGATGACTATGACCTCTGTTTATGTGGTTAAAAAAATACTCTCAAAAGTCCTCCACCTATGTGTCCGAGTAGAAGTACAGGCAGAAAATGTCAGTTCTGAAGAGGTCATGAAGGGAGCTGGTGGTTCAGCCTGCACATTGGTTTCCACATGGAAACTCGAAGGTGTTTACCATGGGGGTGCATCTGTCAAGACAAGCCAGGCAGATCATCATTCATAAAGCAACTTCTGAGGCTTAAGGGGACAGCTTAAGGCAGCGGTTTCTTTCCTTACTGCGGCAATGAGCACCGAGCGCCGCTTCCTGCAGCGGCATCAATGGCTCCCGGGGATCCCACCGCCAGCAGAGCCGCCCCGCGCCCGGCCACCCCGCTTCCCCGGGACACCACCGGCTGGATTCTCGCAGCCTGCAGGGCTCTTCCCCGAGAGCTTCACGCCAACCGGCCCCGGCCATGACAAACCCAGGCCGAGCCCACAGGACCCCGCCGCGGCCCCCGCCAGGCCCCGACACGCCATTTCAGGGCTGTCGCCAAGCTCCACACAAGCGGCCGAGCACCGGGAGCCTTCTTTCCCGATCCCCTCATCTCCCTTCGCCTCTCTCGCTGCTCGCTGGGCCCCACCACCAGCACAACCCCGCGCCCCGTACCCTCACCACAGCCGCCGGCTGGGGGCCGCCATCTTGACTGATGGCAGACTGGCTTCACTGACGTCAGAAGCACCAGGGGAGCGGCGGCCATGTCGACCGAGGGCAAGGTCCCCGGGCAGACAGCCGCCATTTACCGGGCAGGGCTGTGCCTTCAGTGCCCGTCCAGGCGGGGAGGCCGGCGGCCATGCTGAGGGAGGGCACAGCCTTGCATCCTGCTGAAGAAGGCGGCGCGGTGGGGCCGAGTCCTCCTGAACGCCGGGGAGCCCGGGGGCAGAGGCGGGAAGGAGCCGTAGCTCTGTGGACTCTTCTTCCCGTTGTCGGGAGGGGGGGGGAGTGTGGCTGCCCCAGGCCCTCCGCAGCACTCTGAGGGCAACCTCGAGGCAGGGAGGTGTAATCATAGAATCACAGAACAGTCAGGGCTGGAAAGGACCTTAAGATCATCCAGTTCCAACCCCCTGCCATGGGCAGGGACACCTCCCACTAAACCATGGCACCCA
>JANRGW010024160.1:0-26041 GCA_024733675.1 Psilopsiagon aymara
GGCGACGGCCCTGCATCCCGGTGAGGACCCCATCCTTCCTTTCCTCCTCTCGCAGCCGTCAGGGAGCGGCCCGGCCGCGCAGCCCATGTCGGGAAAGGCGGCGGCCGCGGCGAACTCCCTCCGCCTTGCGCGGGTGCTTGGTGCCGGCTCTGCGCTGGTGCTCCCCGCGGGCTCCTCGCCGCGGTAGCTGCCCGGGCTTTCACGCCTAGCGTTGCCCCGGGGGCCGTGTCGCTCTCAGGGAAGGTCGGTGTTCACCTGCTGCAGCCCGAGGCCGGCGCTGGTCTGCCCCGGTCTCGGGGGGAGAGAGCGGGCGCTGCTGGTGGGGTGATCCCTGAATACACGCTGTGCACCGTGTGTGTCCTGAACCGTACGTCCAACGCAGACTCGAGCGAGCTGCTGCATCAGTTTTTCTAAACCTTATCAGTTCTAATCAGTCCTTGTCAAAGCCTGTTATTTTTTGTGGGTGGCTTTGGAGGAGAAGCTCCTTCATAGGAGGAGATCGATTTGGCTCTTATTTCTGAAAACATTATTTTGCTGTGTTACTGGCGACAAGTTATTAAAAATCATAAGCTCTGTTTCCTTTTCATAATCAACTTGCACAGAAAGCCAGGAGCAGTGGTCTTGAACAAGTCTTTACTTCAAGTTACAATTTTGGTTAAGGTTTCAGCGATTGCAGCACAAAACTATAACCTTCTGAAAGAGTTTCTTTGCAGATCATGTTAGAAGCATATTGTTTGGGCAGTATCAAAATGAATGTACCTTGCATTACATTATTGAAATGGATAGGTTTGTGGGGGAGGGGTTTGCTCATTTTGGTTAAGTTAGTGCTTTGGAAAGACTTTAAAAGATCTGACATGCTGCATTCTGCTAGTAAAGTCTCTATATTTTATTCTAGAACGCAGTTATAAGATATTTTACCTTTAACTCAATACTAAAATTCTACAGAAATTCCTTGCCTGTGCAAAAGCAATCTAAAAGGGAGCAGAGCTGTATGATAAGCTTGGACAGCCTTGGTATTTAAAAACTTCATTGGTAACAGCACAAGAGTAAAGCTAATGATCTCTTATGAGTGCCTTGTATGAAGCGGTTTTGCTCGTTACTCAGATCCTCGGGCATGTTTTGCTGTGGATTGCTTAGTTCTAGCAAGCATTCCCTTTAGTCCTTTGAAGAACCAAATGGATACATAGGGAGTGTTACAGTTTAAGCTGTTGCTTTAGCCTGCATGTATCTGTGACAGTGTTTTTTAAATACAAGACAACCATACCTGTATGTGATGAGTCTTCAACACTGTAACCTTTGTTTCTTTATACAATAGACATAAACGTTGTTTTAGTAAATCTTGCGCTTCACACTTGCTGATGTGTACCATCAACTTTTTTCTTAGTGATGCTTTTTGCATAGTATGTTCACTGACTTTGTGCATAATGAGATGGAACTGATATGCTGAAATGAACAGGTTAATAATAAGAAACAGCAGTGTCAATGAGTACCTGTGATCTCAGAAGAACAAGACAGCAAGTACAAAATGCAAA
Source organism: Psilopsiagon aymara (assembly GCA_024733675.1). Classification (NCBI taxonomy): domain Eukaryota; kingdom Metazoa; phylum Chordata; class Aves; order Psittaciformes; family Psittacidae; genus Psilopsiagon; species Psilopsiagon aymara. Next base: position 1,533 of record JANRGW010024160.1, read on the forward strand.
TTTCTGTCTTCCACCTCTTCCCATTATAACCAGAATAAAGTACTTATGCCAGCAACGGAAAGAACAGGATAACAAAATCTCTGAATAAAAACTGATGTTGTTTCGTGGTGTTCTTTATTTAAGAGTATAGTGAGGTAACCCAGTTAAAATATTGTAGGGGCTTATTTAAATAGAAGTTGAAAACTATTATAGTGATTCTTTGTTTTACAGAGCCTTACTGAAACTTGTTCTCCTTCATTATTTTAGCTTTTCAAAAAATTAAGCTGCTGTTGCTGTTTCAAGTAAAGCCAATTAAAAAAAAAAAAAAAAATCTTAGTAGTCTAAATTCTGGTAAGCTGCTCAGGTTAAAATTTAGATTTCCCCTTAAATGTTAGCTTAGTAATGCATGCTGTATGACAAGTATCTCTTTCTTCTTTGGGCTCCTCCTTCTAGATATGTGATGAAGTTAGATTGAGTTACTATGGCTTAAGGCCATGAGCTGAGCTGAGCTGAAGTAACTGTGGTAGTCTAAGCCAAACCCAGCTGCAGGGTAAACTGGATGAGATAAAATGAAGGTGGTTGAAGGTAGCACATTTTATGTCATAACTGAAATATCATAGAAGTGTGTATGTGGTCACCTATTGCAGCTCAGGTGCAAGGTAACCACCTAACAAAGTTCTGTAACTTTGTTATATCCAAATGTCTATTTGTGGGCTTTTTTAAAACACTGTGCTCTTGAAACCTAATCATAGACTGGTCTATAAATAGTGATGCATTTTCATTTTATCCAGTTTCTCAGCTGAAGTGAGAATTTGTAGGAGAAGGTAATTTTTAATTGTACCTTTACAACATCTGGATTTTTTCTAAGATACAAAATCCTTAATGCCCAGCACTTCTGAAAATTTCACTATGGTCAACATCCAGCCCACTAAAGCCCAGTATTAAGATAGCAAATCCTGCCATAAATCTACTGAAGGCTTGAAAGCACATCTATAAACTTAAAAAAAAAAAAAAGAAGTAGAAATCTCCCATGGCTACGTGGCAAAACTCCTTATTTATAATTCATTGCAATCAGATTTTATAGCATACAATTTTAGGGTTTGTGATGTATTTCAATATATACAATTTTAGGGGGTGTGTTGTACTTAAATATATACCTGTGCAATTTAGCCCTAGTGTAACCCATCTACCATTGTTGTGCTGTCTTGCAGATAACTTCCTTTTTAGTGATGAAATCATAGCCAATGGTTTTCACTCTTGTGACAGTGATGAAGATGACAGAGCTTCACATGCAAGTTCTAGTGACTGGACTCCAAGACCGCGTATAGGTAGAAGCTTAAATAATATAGTTCTTAGATGCTGTTTGCCTTTGAACAGTTACTTAATTCTTCCCACTCTCCAAATGATTTACGTTGCAAAAAAAAAAAAAATATTGGCAATTACTGCTTTTGAGCAGCTGAGAGTTGTTGACCATTCTGCATGTTATTTAAGGAGTTTAAAAATTAACCTCTTTAAACCTGCTGTATTTTGATTAAAACTGTCAATGTCATTTTTGTGTAGAAAACTGGCTGTGATCCATATTAAAAGCATACTCACAGGCTCACTAAATTGAATGACTGTTAGCATATTTCTTGCCTATTAATATTCTTAAAGGAACAAGTAGATGATTTGTGTGTGATTTTAGCCAATCTGCAGGGCTTCACTGTCCTAAGTATTATGTCAGTTTTGGAATCATGAGTCTGCATATATATTGCATACTAGCAATAGATAAGTTAACCATAGCAGTTTGGAACTCTGTAGAAAGTTCTTGCCTTGTAAAGAGGCAAGATAACTGCTCAGGTCCTTGGTGATTTGTGTGGGACGGTGGCTTCGAGGGGGCAGTGGGGTCAGGTCTTTGTCTTAATCAGGTGTGACAATACCACAGCATTTATTTTGTTTGTCTTGATAGGAACAGCAGCAAGAAAACACATTATGATGACATAATATTCCACTTAAAAATTGTCTTGGCTAATCCCTTGTTGCAGGATCACTGTTGGTTCCTTTTGGGCAAATATGTATAACAGTTGTTTTCTTTATATGTACTAAGCCTTAGTGATAGCTATTTGAGTCCTCCTCTTTAGTTCAGCTTCTTAAGATTCACCTGTTTTACTGCTCTAATCTTGAATGTTTCTGGAAAGACTGATTTGATGGCTTTCAGAGGTCATGTCTGAAATCATGAGTAAGATGGCTAAAAGAACAACAAAAATCCATGGATTGGTGGGCCCTACTTGACTCTTTAGAGTGATGTTTTATAATATGCATGTTTATTGTCTCTTCAACTTATTACTGTAAATAGTTTACAAAATGTTGAAAGAATACCACTGAAGCCATAAAATGGAGATACACTGTGAAAATCTCATTGCTAAATAAGCACACCTCTAAGAGCCATCAAGTTTGCTATGAACTGGGATTTTTACCTTGACTTTCGTTAAATCCTTCATGGGTAACATCATAGTGAGTAAAAACCCAAGCTATAGTATCACTTAGAGCAAAACATGGAGAGGCTTTGATGAACAAAGTAGTAAACTGGATTAATAAAATGTTAGTAAGCAAGCATTAATAAATGGGGCAATCATATAATAATCTGAATTACTTAATTCTAATTTTTTTTTTTTTCTTAGGTCCCTACACTTTTGTTCAGCAGCATCTCATGTTAGGTACAGATCCACGGACAATTCTGAAAGACCTGCTACCAGAAACAATCCCTCCACCAGAACTAGATGATATGACACTGTGGCAAATTGTTATAAACATTCTTTCAGAACCACCAAAAAGAAAAAAACGAAAAGATATTAATACTATTGATGATGCTGTGAAACTTTTACAAGAATGCAAAAAAATAATGGTCTTGACTGGAGCTGGGGTACGTACTGGTACACTTAAGTGTGAGAGAATATGTAGGCAGTTGGTTAAATACTTATCCGATGCTTTACAGGATGTAGGTGATGTGAACCTCATGATGTTCATAATCAAATAAATATGCTAGATGAGAAGAAGAGGCACACCTGTCCACTACAGATGATGCACACTGCAAGACTGGAGCTTAAACTGGAAATTACAAGATCTCTCATAAGAAAATACTCTTAAAAGCTTTAAGTCTTTATACAGTTGCTTCCATACAAAATAGATCACTTCTACCTGTTCCAGAACATTTTCTGTCCTAGTCATTTTTTTTCATGTGAAACAAAGGTAATGATTTTTTTTAAACAAAATGACAGTGAATCTCTTAAAATACCTGATGGAGCTAGAGGGACTTAGAAAAGGACTCAAAATGAAGAGTTATAGGGAAGGGAGATTTCCATTAGGTTTCAGTAGACTAAATCTCACTTTTCACATGTGCTGCTTTATGATGGTAACAAGTTTACTCACTGTTTTACTGAAGAATATCTCTAAGCTGTTGTACATTTGCAGCTTTATACCTGTGTGCCAGATCATTATACAAAAGTTGATAATTTTTTGCTTCTGTTGTTCATACACAGAGGGTGTGACACGATTCAAAAAAGATGAGTGATTGAAGTCAGCTTGTCAGATAAGCACTGCTATTTGTTACCCAGTCTTGCTCTTTCTATAATTGTTATCATAAGTCTGTTTCTCCTCCTTCTTCCTTACTGTTTTGAGGTCGTCTGAGACAATAAATTTCAGTTTTTATTGACTACTACAATGCTCTGATAAACAGTATTTATCAAAAGGGTTTTTCTTATCAAAAGAAAGTCTACTTTGTTACTGTGTTAGCATGTTAAAAAAAATGTATCAACCACCTTGTCCAAGCCTAAGTTGACAGATCAGTGAACACCTATTAATTAAATTTAATACAATGGTATTTTAGATTTTTGTTCACTTCTTACAAAACTCCCAGTAAAAGTAAGTTCTGTGAGATTGTACTAACAGGGTTTTATGTGCTGTTTTTCCTGTTTGGGATTTGAGAATTGCTTTATTGGTTCAAAAAAAGGAATAAAATAAAAAGAGGGGGGAAACTAAAAAATAAGAGCCCAGACTGGGTTTGTTCTTGCACAGTCAGCATACAAAAACATGATTTCCCAAATAGTTTGTATCACAGCATCTCTTTATAGCTGAATATGTAGTTTTGCTTATTTCATATTGCAAAAATATATTTCAGGTGTCTGTGTCTTGTGGAATACCTGACTTTAGATCAAGAGATGGCATCTATGCACGCCTTGCGGTAGACTTCCCAGACCTTCCAGATCCTCAAGCAATGTTTGATATAGAATACTTCAGAAAGGATCCCAGGCCATTTTTTAAATTTGCAAAGGTATGGTTTTCCAACAGTTCTTTTCTTGGTCAGTGAAGACAGATGACAGTATTAAAATGCATAAATCAGATGTAAAATGATTCTACCAACAAAACAATATATGTCTTTTTTTTTTTTTAATAAGCAAGATAGAAAAGTATGTTAATAGATTGAATTTACTTTAATGAGAGACCTCATTCAGTGGTATAATAACTCTGTCCTTGGGCAGGTCTTTGTAATGTACCAATTGTATATCCTGGTGTTACTTCAGTCATTGTGTGCAACCGCATACTGGCCTTATTAGAAATATTCAGCAACTCTTTTTTTTTTTTAATGTTATTTTTACCATTCCTGTTACAAGTTAATTGTGTATACAGCCGTAATGGATGGTATGTCTCTAATTTCAGGGAGGATAAATAAAAACTCGTAGCTACATGATTAAACTTTAATAGTCTTAGCTGCTAGTACTTTCTGTGAAAAATGAAAGAATATGAGAAATTTTTGGCCAGCACATGAGTAATGTGGAAAGCTACATTTGGATTTGATATCCTGTGGCATGCTTTCCAATGTTGTATACAATACATTCACATTTAATCACTGTATTTACAGTAAAGAGGACTAAAGCAGTTTCATGCACTAATAAGTGCCTGTTTCAGGTTTTCCTATAGCTGTCACAAGAATCTCTGCATTTTAGGGAATTAAAGCCTTTTGGTAGGGACTGTGTTCACTTGAAAGGGAGAATACAGTAGGTTTTGGAAAGATGTTAGAGATATTAAATAGTTTAAAAAGCAGGGAGTACACTGCAGAGACAAAGAACTGTAGAAACTATAGACATATGTAGAAACAATAAAACGACACTTAATCTGGTATTTCCTTGTGGGGGAAAAAAAAAGAAATCAAAACCAAAACATTTAGGAATTACTACAGGACCAGTAAGGGCTTGTGAAAATTAATCACTACTAGTTTTGCTCATTTTCTTCCTTTTGCTTGCTATTTGTACTACTGCTCTGTTATGTTATAAAGATCAGAAGAGAAAAGTTAATGTGTTTTGCAGCTGCTCAGCTTTGTCTGGAAGCCTCCTATCTAGATACTGATATGTTTTGCTGCTCATTAATATACTCAGTTCCTTGGTTGTTTTGGTGTTGGTTTTGGGGTTTTTTTAATGTTAGAACCAACCAATTAACCAACCAAAGAAACCAACCCAACCACAAATCCCACCAAAAGCAAGCAGAAAACCCCCACCTTACTTGATGCCGGTAGATACACAGATTTTACAAGAATAGTCCAGTGTAGCTGATAGGTTTTTACTAAAATGATTTCTCTTTTTTGTCCTTCAGCTTAGTTAGAATATTGATGTCTGACTTGATGAAGTCTTACATTCTTTTAAGAATGGCCGAATAAATTTTCAGAGTTCAGTGGCAGAACACGTCTTTCTTCTTCAGACTAAGATATAAAAGCTGTTACGACCACATGAATAACTGAATATAATTGTGTAGTAGTCCTAGTCATAATCTAGATAGTCCAGCACAATGAGCAGTCATTGATTGTTGCTGCAGCTTAACTCCAAAGACCCATATAGTTTCAGAATTATGAGTAACTTGAAATATTTTGGGAAAAAACAAATATGGGCTGTATGGCAGCTGAAGGCTGAGCTGTCACAAAGATGAATTTAACAGTTCACTGTTGCTCTAGAGCATTTGATTCAGCTTTAAGTATCTACTGGTAAAGGTAGGCAGCACCTTCCTTCTTGCTAACTTTCTTTTGGCCAGTTATTCTTGTGCTTTTTCCATAAAAAGGCCTCACTTGCGCATGTGGGACTCCAGCTCAGTTGCTCTTCAGTGGTGACAGAGTGACTGGAGAACAGAGATTCTGAAATTCAAGTTCCTCCCTAAATAAGTGCTTCTGAGCAACAGAGTGGTGGTGGTGCTGCTGCTGCTGTCTTCCTTATCACACAGCAACCAGAGGTACCACGTGGGGTGGTCAGCTCCAGACAGAAGCTTTCAGCTGGATGCCCAGACTGAATTTTTGTTTTGGCAGGCTCCTTGTTCACTGTGAGCAAGTATCAAATAATTCTACAAATGTGCTTACATTTTTTTCCATATTCTCTTTAGAGCATACCTATCTATTGTACCTTGACCTAACGGAGAGGTTAAGCATCTGTCAGGCACAGCAGAATTGCTCTGCTAAGGCAATGGTTACTACTGAACTGGCTAAATTGGCAAAGCTGGTCCAAGTACCACTTGTCTTACCCTTTATATCCAGTGTCATTCTGCTTTCTGGGCTTCCATCTTCTAGGAATGGCTGCTGATAATGTTGAGGAGTAAAAACTGCTTATCCCAAACCAAGAACCCAGAATCCAAATTCATAATGAAATTTTGTCCAACTGCACCCTGTATATTTCAAACAACAAATATTGAGCTTAGCTGACACTTACCAAAGGAAAAATGGCTTTTCTATTTCATAATTCTCAAACCCCCAAAAGATCTAAACCTTGCTTTTATGCTGTGTGAAGAACAAAATGTCAACTTGCATGGAACACTTTATCCTGACATGATCAGAGGCTCAGCTGTTGAAGGAAAAGTTGGATCTGAGTGATGGCAAAATGCAAAGGGAGTGACAACATTAACTGCCAGCACAATCATTGTTGATGATATTTAGGCCTGTATGAACTGCTGCAGTTGTATATTCATTTACACTTTCTAACACACTTCTGAATTCCCTAGGAAATCTATCCAGGACAGTTCCAGCCATCTCTCTGTCACAAGTTCATTGCTTTGATGGATAAAGAAGGAAAACTACTTCGCAACTATACTCAGAACATAGACACACTGGAACAGGTTGCTGGAATCCAAAGGATAATACAGTGTCATGGTTAGTGGTTTTAGTTTCACTTATTTTATGTGTAGAAATGATTTTTACTGGTACTTGTGACAATCACTAGTGGAAGTTTTGGGTTTTTTTGTTGAATTGGTATCTCTTGGCAACAAATATACTGCTTTTTAAATGTTGTTTGTTTTGCTATGTTTTTTTGGTAGCTTGTATATTTAAATCAGAAATGATTTAAGTTGGAATACTTCTTTCAGAAATTATGCCTGATCCCTGGTAGTCTTCATGCATCAGTAAAGATCCATACCCTGTTAATACAAGCTTAGACCTTAAGTTTTATTAAAGTTTATTTGTTGCTTCTTTATATTCATGTATGAGAACATAGTGTGCAAATCAGTCTTTTGATAGGTCCCTCTCACTGTGTATCAATAAAATTGAATTTGGCCATTACTTGATTGTTTATTTAGGTTATATTCAATTGAAATCCTAAAATACCTTGACACTTCAGTGACCTTACCTCATGTATAAAATATTGTGGATTAAGTACCAGTTCTCCTGAATTAGAGATCATCTTGTTACACCTTCAGTGTCATACACATTCTGTAATTATGATACCACATCGAGTGGAATCCCTTAATTAGTTGCTTGATATGCTTTCCATTTCCAAGGAGTTGCAAATGTCAAGCTAAGAGTTCAAGAATTAATTTTTAAGGAAAGCATGCAGAAAATTGGTTCTTAAGGTGCGCTTTTGGTTCATTTAGTAGACTTCTGGCAAAGAAATTGATTAAAAGCAGCACTAGCATGTTTGCAAGACTTGTCTAATTCCACCTATTCCAGGGAAAAAAAGACACTTGGTTTCTTTATCTACATAGCTTAACTCTGCCAGATTTGTCAGTATCCTTTTTTTAGAGCAAATGCTGTGCTGTTGTGGTGACCAAAGAGCACAGATTAGAATCCTGCTTGTCGAATAACCCAAATCTAGTTGCTTAGTGTGTCATGCATTTTCTTTTGGTTGTCATTCTGTATGACGTATTTGTCATTAACTTCTCACAAAGCTGTGGTTTTTGCACATCACCACCACACTCTAGCTTCGCATTTTTTCAGGTGCACACTACAGTAAGTAGGTTTCAGACCATCTTTAGTGTATGTTCTGTGTAAGCTGATATTAAATTAGAAAGATTCCTGAAAACATGCTGTGGATTCAGAGGCCTTTGGAAATTAGCAAAGATTGTTTTGAGTACATCAAGCTTTATCTGACATAAAATTTTCCTGCTATTTTTTACAAATGCTAGCTGACTAATGGTAGTGGCTGAAGAGAAACTGAAACTATATAAGGGTTTATACTGCTATATTTATTATTATTTATCTTTTTTTGTCTAACTTTGGTATTGACAAGTTAATAATGGATGTGCCAAATTACAAGGAACCTTGTAATGAATTGAGGAGTTCATATATGAACTTCTGAACCCATTTCAACTGCAGACGTAAGTTACTAGTTAGATGCATTTTTCTGAATCTGAAACGGGTATTGCATTCAACCAGTGTGTCTGGAATTAGGTCACATTCCTTGGTACTGCTGTCACTGAATGATCAGAGGCAGTGTGCTAGCTATACAACTCATGCGTAGGGCAGCGTAATTTCTTGATCAAGTCCTTCTAACAGTGAAAAGTATATCACAGAGTTGCAGGTAGGTATCAACAGATGCCTCAGACAGGGCTAGGTCTGCTAGCCTGACACGATGTCCCTAATACACTGTGTAAAGGACTAAATTATTTCTATGAACAAATAACAATGAGCAAGTAACTGTCGTATTTCCTGTAGTCTTTGGAATCCCTCAAGTTCTGGGACCTGCAATGATGAGCAAGTGTTTCAGAAGCTGTGCACTTTCCACTCCAGCCGTGATAGGCAGACCTGAACTGCCAGTTGTTCCTGAATGATCTGCTCCAAGTTTTTCTGTGCTTTTGCTCTCTTTGTCTTGAACAAATCCAATATTCCCAAACCATATTTTGAAGTAATACTTACCCCAGAACCTCTTTATTTAGCAGTGTAAGTATTGGTTGGCTGCTGTATGTAGGTTATGAGCAGAAAACATCTTTGGTTTGGGTGGCTTAAAATAATACTCTAGATACACTTTTGGTACCAGAGGTTTTTAGCTGTTACTGGCTTCTGCAAAGCTTTCAACATCTTAATTGTTACCTTTCTAAAAGTTTCCTTTTGAAGGCAGACTTCTGTATCTTCCTGAACATTATTCAGTCACAGGGCTTTCTTACTGCCCTTGTATCACCATGAGAAATGAGACAGCTACAGACTTCTGCTGTATGATTCTATGAGTGATGCATTCCAGTGCAGGGTCAAAAATCCCAAATTCTTTTCTTTACCCCTTGTTTCATGGTTAGGAGAAAATCTGTCATTTTTTCTACTTTATTTTTCATTATTCTGTGAACTTCTAGCATTATTCCTGACACAGATAAAAGGCCTTATAGGCTTATCTCACCTGGACATGTGCACACCAAAAGACTGCTCCAGTTTGCCACAATGACTTCAGACTGTATTTTCATATGTGTTAGCCACCTGATAAGGTTTCCCCTTTGATGAGATGCAAATGCTCTACCAGATACTGGAACATCACTTTCAGCTGCTTCAGAAGCAGTCCAGTTAGAGCTACCAATTGGCTGCATGGAGCAACATACTCTACAGTCTTGCCAAATAAACACAGTAGCTAAGCTGCATACCAAGTTCAGAACAGTATTTCAATTTAAACAATGTAGCTTTAAGTTCTCACCTCTACGGAAAGAAACAGTACTAGTGTTATTTAGTTAGCTACAATGAAGTATTTACTAACATGTTTTCTTATTTTGCCCTAGTTTCTTGAGTTCATGTAGGTTCCGGTTCTGCTGCTGCTGTTAGCAGAGCTGCTGGTGCTACTGTTAGTTGTATAAAGCGGAAAAGGGAAGGTTCCATTCTCCTCTCCTTGTATATGCTTGCATAGATTGGGGGAATCAGATACAGTATAACTTGTGTTGACTTGCATGTGGTATATCATTACTCCTAAAACAAGATTTCTGCTGACTAACATTTAAAGAACTACTTTTAGTACTATAAGCATCTTCTCTGAATTTTACATTACTTTTTAATGACTGTGTTTTTTAACACTGCAACGTGACAGCCTTTGTGTCTAGCCAGCTTGGTGAGAAAGACCAAATCTGAATGACTGAAAATCCTTATTTCTACCATATGGGTTCTTCTCCTCAGGTTCCTTTGCAACAGCTTCCTGCCTGATCTGTAAATACAAAGTTGATTGTGAAGTTGTTCGAGGAGATATTTTCAATCAGGTAAAAAATTTACTTTAACTCACTGCAGCTTTGTAATCAGTAATTCTCTCTCTCACAAAAAAAAACCAACCAAACCCAAGCTGCCATGCTTGGATCACTGAAAAGATCTGCTTTTAAAAGGCTACGTATCTTTGCATGTATTTCATGAAAGTGCCTATCTGTATTTCAGCATTTCCTGTAGTATTTAGAAGTATACTCAAATACTATACTGCAAAACTTAGGTAATGGGAAAAAGAAGAACAAAACCTTAAGAATCCGTTTTGAGAAAAGTAGAGGTTAAAATGGTAAGTAGAAAGTTGGATTTATACCTGGTTTATGTTAGTTTGAACTCACAGTCACACTGAGAAAGCATTCTTAGCTATTAGGAACATTGGCTGCTCTTTGAGCATTTACCTACATTAAAAAATACATTTAATAATAATAATTTAATAATTTACCTACATTAAAAATACATTTAAATGGTAGATGATACATGGAGAAATTGCTAACTACAGCCTCTGATCAAGGAAGAGGATCAAATGAGATGCTGCACATTGCTTTCTAGGACTTCTGAATTACTCCATATTTGGGACTACCTGCATGTGGGTGTGAATTGCCTCAGGGCCAAGGCAGGTAGTTCTGCTGTGTCAGAGTGATGAACCTTTGGCTTTGCAAGACCCTCTTTGCTATTCTTCCCCTTCTTTTGAAGGAACAGAGGTGATGATTCTCTGATTAAAAAGATTTTTTTTATACAAATGGAAGGGGACTCTTTCAACAGACTTACGGGGTTTTATGATAAATGCTTAAGAGTCCAGAGTGGCAATTTTAGAGGAGAAACATAGAAGGGATGTAAATCTTTCAGGTATTACATTTGAAATTGAACTCGATGAAAGCCTTTCAGAAGAGATGTTTGAGTTAAAGCTTTAAGAAATGTAAATCTGCTAAGCCTGAAGCTTTGTAACACTGAATATGAAGTCTGGTTTACTTTTCTGGTAAGAATATTATTTTTGAGAACTTTTTATCTTACAGATGTTTGCTTTTCCTTTACCTTCAAAATCAACTGGCTGGAGTTTAGGGGTTTTCTTTCTGAACAACTTTCCTAAGCATACTGTAATTTTCTGGTTTGTCTGTTAGTGGTCAGCTCTCCTTTTCCCCAACAGAATTTTAATCATTGTATGTTCATATTACTGAACAAAACTTCTGCCCCAGTCACCTGTCACTGCTGGTGGTCTGTAATGGAACCATGGGGAAGTGGAAAGAAACAGCCTACAGCAATACTTCTGCATGAGAACAGAGGGTTCTTACTCCAAGATGAGACCAAGGGATCTTTTTAACCTGTCTCTCAGGCCTAATCTCTCAGGCCTAATCTTACACTACTATTGCCAGGTACATGTCTCCAGGGCAGGCCCTAGCTGTAATACTGAATTATTTTCATAGTGGTCAAATATCATCATATGAGAAACACAGCTGCTGAAAGAAAATCTATTCCTCCTCCTCTGCAGAAAAAAAATTCCTATTTTCCATAGTCTGTGTTTCCCAAACCAGTGCTATGCAGTTTCTTTTTCTGTTGCCACTTTAGACTATAGAATTTGGTTCCCTAGATACAAAAAGAAACCTTTTATGTACTTCTGAAACAAAACACTATCCATTTCAACAGCTTTGTTCTCTAACAAGTCCTCTTTCACAAAATATTTTTGGCACCTGGGTCCTAATAGATAGTCCAGTTTTTAGCCTTTTGCTGTCCTCCACTCTTCAAAGTTCAGTTATACATGGCCCCAGGTCCTTAATTTTCCCTAGAAGATACCACCTTTCGTTTGCTCTGGTCCATCTGAGGGTCTGAAGTGAGTCTTGCTGACATCCTTCTGCCAGGATTTCCTTTCAACATACTATAGACTGAGAATTGTTTGAAATCTTCTAAACAGAAGAACAGCAATTTCTTATTGCTGCGCTTCATTCTTTTGCCACTTCCAAGATAATGTGCTTGTGCTCTGTAGCATGATTTTTTTTCTCTGGGTAGCTGCACACAATCACCCTTCTGGATGAGAAGCAGCAGCAATCATAAATTGCACATTACTTCTGAGTAAAACAGTTGTCAGTCACTACCAAAAATACCATTTTTACTTTGCTTTTAACTATATTAGGCAGCTCCAGGAAATAGTGAAAGGGTGTCAGATTTAGGAAGTAAAGGCCCTGCAAATGGAAAACTTGCACCAGTTCTTGGATATTCTTAAGCCAACATAGTCTTTACTAATCTTAGCTTTTATACATGGATAACATCAATAGTCAGTGAGAAATTCCATTTTTCTTTAATAAGACGTGAGCAGAGCCAGTGGGCTTTGAGGGAGTGCTGCTTCTGGAGGGAAAGAGCACCCTAGGCAGTTGAGTGGCCAATTATCTAGCTTTAAATTCCTGGTATCAATTTCAGCTCTTGGAATAGATCTTCCCCCTAACTGACGACCTTTCTAAGGATTAGCAGAGAAGCTGGTGAGCAGTGCAGTGCTGAAAAGCATTTATGGGCCCATTACAGTGACTCAAATGATTTGGATAGGGACATCAGTTGTTTAATAGAGATCTATTAAGAAACAAGCCATTGGACTTCCTGTGAGAAATGATGGAAATAGAGTTAATATTACCTGGTCTGTTTACATCAGAAGTTAGAGGTCCTCATTTCACCTTCCTCCTAAGATAAATTATTTTCCCTCCTTAAGCTTCCAGCTGAAAATGCAAAGGCATCTCTAACATCAACAGAAGAGACAGCAGGGTAAAAAGCTTCATAAATTTTTAAGCTGTTTATACGTTATGCACTCTCTAAAGATATAAGGAAAATGTTCAAGATTCATTCTACCCATCTGCTGCTTTTAGTGGAATTCTTCTGGTTGGTCTCCTTTTAGCAAGGGGTTACTACGCTCTCTTTACTTTGGTACATGGTGAAGGTTTCCTCTAGACCAATTCCTAGTTCTCGTGCTGTATTGCTCCTTGTGTGTCCCACAATGTTTTCTTCAAAGGATGATTAGATTCTTTCTTTGAAGACTTACATTTCTGGGAAAGGTCTTTTAACACTAGAGGAAGGCCTGGTGATGTTTTGTCATTTGGAAAGCACTGTCTTTTATCCTGCTGCAGGCATTCTTCAGTTTAAACTTTCTACGTTCTGTATTATTTTTCTGCATACATTCTCTGTACAAGAGAGAGTTGTTATGCATATAAATATCAGTTGTCATATATTCTCATATTACAGTAGGTAACATACATATTTTTACCCCTTTACATAGCACTAATTTGCTTGTGATGACTGCTGTAAGATTGCAGCTACATTTAGCTCCTTAGATTTATTGTGGGGCATTGTATTTTAATACTGCAGCTGAGAAGACTTGAAGTATTTTAAAGAAAAATTGCTCAGTCTGTACATATATTGCTCACCTTCTTGCATTTCTTCTCTCTAAAAGTCTTAAAATAGGAAAGAGTTGAAAGGGGGGTCCAAAGATAAGAAAATCTCTGGTTTCAGGAGGAAAGGGAGCCTGCTTTTCCACAAAACCTGACTCTTGTTTTTTTTAGCGAACAAGGATTCTGCTCTGTTTTTAGAGGAACTGGAAACATTTAAAATGGAGACCAAACAAAAGTTCTTCCCTATGTTCTTGTCCTGTATGCTTTTTGCTAGCTGCTACAGTGGTTGCTTTTTGTCTCTTTCCTCTGTGGGGAAAGAGAAAGTAGAGGTAAAGCTCTACAATATACTCTTCAATTAGGGAGGGGCTTATATCAGATCCTGCAGTGGAAACTGACAGTGAAATGTAAGCTGTTGCCCCAGTTAAACCAAGAAAAATACATTCCTATCAAACAGGAAATAATTACTCACCAGTTCTGAGCACGACTTCTGGACTTGCTTAGTAGTCAGATAAGAACCATGGTGAAGAGCTGCATGGTTTCTCCCTTTTAAGAGGACTCCCTTTTTATTCCTGCAGTTGCTGCAGGCTAGAATAAGAAATGTACTTGTCTGTATATCCGCAGAAAAATGAAATACCACTGAAACTTCCCTGTCTTTTGCCAAATTAAAGTGACTGTGAATTGCTAAAATGTGAGGTTTTCAAGGGTGCAGCCTTGAACTGTAATAATAGAAGCTGGTTTTATGCAGGTTGTACCTAGATGTCCCAGATGTCCACCTGATGAACCACTCGCTATCATGAAGCCAGACATAGTGTTCTTTGGAGAGAACTTACCTGAGCAGTTCCATCGCGCCATGAAGTATGACAAAAATGAAGTTGATCTCCTTATTGTCATTGGGTCTTCATTGAAAGTAAGACCAGTAGCATTGATTCCAAGTAAGTGGCTATCTGGTAACACTTTCTTTCAAAAATTTGTATCAAAAGTGAAATTCACATTTAAGAGCTCTAAGAAATGGTTTTGGCTTGACTCAGTAAAGAAACTAGATTAAGCATCTAGTTTTCCAGATGAAAACTGATTGCCTACATAAAGCTGAAATGCAAAATAGAGACTAGAGAAAGTAACAGACTCTAAGTGCTTTTTCTACATTCCAGATAGCTATCAAGGTAATGAAATTATAATCTGAAAAACTACTCCCCTAAAACTTAAATTACTTCATTTTTAGATTTGGTTCATTTTTCTCCCTGCTTGCAATGTCCTTTCAGAGTTACTTGAAAGATTTAGAAAGGAATCAGCTCTATAGATCAATGTAGTATCAAAAAAAACAGATCAAGTGCATGAGGTGTCTGAGTTATAGCTTATTTTAAAGCCAGTACTTAATACTAAATGATGCACAGCAGGTATTATATATAGCATGTCACCATTTGAATCCTTAGCTTTTAAAAATTCGATGGAAAAAAATCTCTGCTAATATATATTACATTATATAGAAAAATGACTTTTGGGAAGGCTGAGAAAATACCATTATACAGGTGCTCTATTTGCCTACTGAATGATAGACTTAGTGGTACTAAAGAAATTCTCTTCACATGCAAGCCTTAGAAGGATGGATGTTAGCATCTGCTATTAACTAGGAATAGTACTTCATCCCTGGTTTTTGTATCAACATCCTCTTCACTGTACAGGAGGCAGAGTCTAGGCTGCTGGGAAATGCGTAAGGAGTGGAAAGTTAGGATCTGTTATACAAACCATTGCTCATCCCATGCCCCAGAACTGGATTTCATTAGTTAGTTGTCTGAGGAATTGATGCTAGTTTACCAAACTGGTGGGTGAAGCCTAAATATCAGAAATGGACTGAGCATCCCTGGACAGTGTCGACCACTGGAAGTATTTGCCTAATTAAGGGGATGTCATTTACCAGCACTGTGTTCTTCGTGTGCACTTAAGTACATAAAATGAATGCAGAAAATCAACATAAGTCTTGTAAGAGATTATAGTATGAATTTTAGTAATCTTTTTAATACTTGACCAAACATTGGCATAGTCAAGTTTCTGTGTGTGTGTGTTTCTCAGTGACTGAGTAGATGAACACCTTTTACTAGAAAAAAGGTAAATGGGAAAAAAAGTCTTAGGCTGCAGTAGGCATAGCACCTCAAACAGCTGCTGTTAAATTTGGGATTTGCTTGTCTTCCTGATCTGTTTTGGTCTTATTGCAAGTGAAGGAGGGTCTGAGGAAGCAAGCTGTCGAAGTAAATCTCTGCTGAAAGTAAACCTGAAGTGACTACCTTGACATTCTCTTTTCTGTGTGTAGGTTCCATCCCTCATGAAGTGCCTCAGATCTTAATTAATAGGGAACCTTTGCCTCATCTACACTTTGACGTGGAGCTTCTTGGAGACTGTGATGTTATTATTAATGAATTATGTCAAAGGCTAGGTAGTGAATATACAAAACTTTGCTACAACTCAGTAAAACTTTCCGAAATAACAGAAAAGCCGCCACGACCGCACAAGGAGCTTGAAATGCCCTCATCTGAGCTACCGCCTACCCCTTTAAACATTTCAGAAGGTTCTAGTTCACCAGAAAGAATGACTCCACCAGATACTTTGGTGGTGTCTTCAGAACACCCAGCTGAATGTAAGGTAGAAAACTGTGATCCTGCCTCCGAAACTAAAGGGGCTTGCATAGAGGAAAAGCTTCAGGACACACAGACATCGCCAGAAAACCCTGAAAATCCTACTAGTGAACTAATGAACTCAGAACCTATGAAGGAAAATGGATCTAACAATGGAGAAAATAAGGAAAAAAATGAAATCTTAAAAAAGTGCTGGGTGAACAGATCTGCAAAAGAACAGATCAGCAAAAGGCTGGATGGTAAGTGGTAACTCATTTCAGCATTTTGCATCTTTTGGCTGAGATGTTTATTCTAGACTTACTTTAAAGCAATAAATAAGTTACCCTTGAGTGGATTTTGATGGTTATTTTTGTTCAGACAGGCGTCTAACTCATCATTTTATCATTTGTTTCTTTTGGAGAAGCTGATAGGAAATTCTTTTGTAGTTCCTAATTTTATAATCAGTGATGATATACTCCCTAAACAGGTCAGAGTTGAGGAGGCTGAAGGTATGTATCAACATATAAGTCAGTTTCTAAGATTTTCAAATGCATTTTCAGAAAAAGCAGTTTGATTCTCACGTGTTCAGAAGCTGGTCACACTACGTCATGATTTGGTGTGGAAGTAGAACTGAAAGATGAAGCTAGGATAATTCAACTGCAAATCTAACAGCTGGAGCCAGGCACATTTTTGCAGGAAACTAGAGTTTTCAAGAAAGCCTTCCAATACGCAGCCTCTTAACTGATATAGGGAGTTACCACACTAGGAAATCAATGTGGATGAACCAGACATTACACTGCCACTTTCCAAAGCAAAAGCTGCTTTTAGACTTTGTCAAATAATCTGTGCACTAGGTTACAGTTCTGGTACAAGTGATGGAAATCCAGCTGTGAATACATGTACCAGTGAAAAGAACTGCTGAACACTGAGGTTTAAATGCTCTTTTGTGTCAGAGGGGAGGGGGCAGAAGGAATGCTGAGCCTTCCAGTAGAGCATTTGGTTTGTGCTTTATAATAAATGCACATACATTGAAATAAAAACATGTAATGTGTCAGTTAAGCTTCACTGTCAAAAAACACACATATGCGGGTACCTTCCAACCAGGAGCCTGCACAATCTTGTACGAATCATTTCTTGTAGCCTTTTACTGACTTGCAAAATTCTGTTTCAGGTACTCAGTATCTCTTTTTACCACCAAATCGCTATATTTTCCATGGTGCTGAGGTATACTCGGATTCCGAAGATGATATCATATCTTCCAGCTCCTGCGGGAGTAGTAGTGAAAGTGGTTCCTGTCATAGTCAGAGCTTAGATGTGGAGGATGAGAGTGAGATTGATGAGTTTTACAATGGCATAGAGGATGAGGATGCTCCAGAAAGGGAAGAGGAACCTGGATTCGGGGAAGATGGAGTTGAACAAGATGAATCGGCAGCTGATGAATCAGCTTATGCAACTGCAGCTGCAGGGACTGACCATCTGAGCAACAAGTTGTGAAGTGGTCATAGACTGGTTACAGGAACTCTCCACCAGCATTAGGAGCTTTGGCATGTCAGAATGAATGTTTACGTCTGAATTTAGAACAACAGAAACATCAGGATGTAGTGTTTATAAATAACAAAAACAGATTTTCATGCTTAGTTTTTTACCTTTTTCAATAAAATTCTATTACTGCGCACTCAACACTAACATCTTTTTGGGTTTTGTTTCTTTTTTTTTTTTTTTTTAAGATACTAGGAATACCTGAGCAATTGTCACTGTATTGACTTTTAAGTTCCTCTGTCTGATCAGGCATCCATGTATATAATACATATTTTTGCTCAATGAATTTCAGCTTATATTATTTTTAAACTGTTTTGAAAAAGCCATTGGAATGTTAAACTAATATAAAGGGAACAGCTAATTTAGACCAAAGAATGGTATTTTCACACCTCTTGCTTTGTAACAGTTTGGTTTATTTAAGACTTTCTTGCTTTTCTGCTAAACTTTTAGTTCTTGCCTAATCTGTCATTAAACACTGTCATTTTCTAAGACCTACTGTGGCAGCTAATTTTTTGCTTTAACAGTTAGTTTGTATGTTTGAGACATACTTAAGTGCAAGTAGGTAGTTAAATAGAAACACGACAGCAAGCACTTGAGAAATCCTATGGGTTTTAGACTGATCACGGAGTGTTGTGAAAATGCTTGGGGTACTGAGTTTAATCCTTGCTGTGGGCAGGAAGTGATGCTGACATTGGCTCCACAGCAATTGTAACGCTGGCATTTCAAACAAAACGGATCTCCCACAGCAGAAGTTTTTCATGTTGTACACAAAAGTCAAATTTAGCACAGCTTGCATTAAACCCAGCTTTTGCTAAATTGCCAAGGCTCCAGTGTGGAAGCTAGGACAAGTCCAGAATAGTGTTTCCACCAGCATGTGAGAAGGCACAAAAAAATAAGCTCTTCCTTTATTGGTGCAACTAAGCCAGGCAAAGCTATCTCGAATTCCAAGAGCCTCTGCTTGCCCTGCTGAGTGGCTAAAGCACAGCTTAACCCAACCTGGAAGCACATGGCTCAGCTCATGCCTCAGGTTGGGGAAAATAACTCTCTACCTGCTAGCCCCACCTTGCCGATTAAAAGCAAAGCAGCTACTCGAATTACTACATTGTGTATCTAAGTGCTAGTAGGCTGCCTTAAAACTGGATGTGGCAAATGTTCCAAGTGTGGATTGTTTCTGAGCCTTTTGTAAAATTGCACAGTGCAGTAGGAAGTGAAGCAGCATTTTTCCATAACCACTTTTTCAACATTGGCCCAGAAGAACTCTACGATATAGATTATTCCTATACTTTGCTTTAATATTTATTACACTTCGGAAGATGTACAGTAGCTGTTCTTTGAACATAAGATACATCAGTTAATAAGTATTTAAGAACAGCTTCCTGGATTCATCAAAAAATGTTGGCATGTTGCGTCTCATTGTCCAAATTTAATACAGTTCTTATTTGGCTACACTAAAGAATGCAATATGTTTTGTTTCCACTTGCATGTCACAATGTATTAGTTTGTGCTATAGGAGATATTTTAAATTGAAATACTTTGTTTTAAATTATTTTTACAGTGAGGATTGTTTTCTGCTCTTTTATAATTGTATATAGTGTCTTTTATGTAATCTACTGGCATATGTTTTGTAGAAGACTGTTTAAAATGACTGGCTATCTTCCTGCAACTTTTGAAATACAAAACCAGTGTTTTATACTCGTACACTGTTCTAAAGTCTATTAAAATTGTCATTTGATTTCTGGTTTCTGTTAATTTCTAGTTAGATCGTAAACACGTACTAAAAGATGCCCGATAACCTCAAGCTGCACCCTGGCTGATGTAGGGTATTACACAGCAAACAGGTTTTTTTCCGTCTGCCCCCTTGGGGGAAAAAACCCAACCCAGGCTGAAGGAGGCCGCTCAGCACTGTCTTTGGTAAAACGACCTCCTGAAGCACAACACAACATTGTCCTTCACAAAAACTACTTTTCTCCTTTCAAATGCCAAGTTAACTTTAGCTGTCTGTGCTGAACAAGAGGGCTTCTTCCTGCTTGTGTTGCAGGACCGTACAGCTCTGCCACCCTTCTCTCTGCCTAGCCCAAAGCTTCAATTCTTGCACTTGCTGCACCCACCCTGACCCTACACAGCCACGTCCAGAAGGTCCCTGTAAAGAAACCTGAGCTATGCAGGAGCTCGGGGCACGTTTTGGCATCACAGACACAAATACTTCACTTGCGTTTCACAATGCTGACAGTAAGACCCCATGTTCCCTCTGGGGGGTGGCTCTGCCTGCCTGGGCTGCAGATGAAGCCCAGCTCCACCTGCAGAGCTCTGGGCAGCCACTTAAACACTTCAGAATTTTTTACATGAAAAATGTTTCTCCATCAATTGCTCATTGCTCTGAAAGGACTTGAAAACATTTTTCCTCTGGAATAAAACAGCTGCACCTTTTTCTAAACTTTGATGAAGAAGTTCTGCTTTCTGTTCCTTCCTGTATCTTTGTCTGTATTACTTGAACAGAAACGTAACCCCAAATGAGAATGTGTCACCTTATTACTCCACCCACCATCCTTCTCCTGTGGTGAAGGTGCTGTCCTTAAACAACATTTAAAACAACCATACAGCAAACAACGGAAATGAGGAAGTATTTGCTCTCGCAGTTTTTAGTATTCAGTATCTCAGATAAAATTTGCCTGGATGCATGGAAGAGCATGTTCAGTTCCAGCTGTAATTCATACAATCTCGAAAAGGAGGACGACTTACCTTCCTCATCATTTGCATGACCACCCTATGAAGGCACCTGAACTCTCTTAGCATATATGTATATTAAACATACGCACTGAAAAAAGTGAAAGCACAAGGATTTGCCTAATAAGATGGTGTCACTCCCCAGCCCCCTTCCAGCCTATTTTGATGCACCTGTCACAATAATGACTTGCAAAAGTATTTCAAGAGTAGAAGAAATCCATATTTTAAAATGTTGTCCTGTGTTCTCCATGGCCAGGAATCCTCTGCGGCTCTGCCCTGAACCCGGTGCATTTGTAATCAGTGGCTTTTGACTGTGGAAAAGACTTCTTTTTTTTCTTTAAATGGGTGATGGCAAAGCAATCAAACACCATGCAACTGAGAGGGCTCCAAGAGCACAAAGTCTGAATGAAAGCAGCATTCAGGAGCCATCTGGAAATCATTTGAGAAGAAAGAAGATGTCATTCAGTCCCTCAGGTTCAATATCAGTGCTGAAGTACCAAACCAGAATGGTCAAACCTAAGGGCAGCTGCAATTGTTTTCATAATACACTTACAACAGAGTGTCTGGAAAAGACAGTCCAGCTCAAAACGTAGAATTTCAGGCCAAAACAACTGGCCATGACTACGTAAGGAATGGTTCTACACCAGCTATAACCCATCAAGTTATGAAGCCCTAACAGTACCTGTAGCATAGTCCCTCTTGGCTCAGCACTTTCGGGAAGACAGGCAGGCTGCCAGGGCTCAGTAGGAAAAGTAATAACAGTGTCAACAATGGTGCACAGTGGGAAAGGAGTTGCTATTTACCATCCCAGCCACTCACTCCCTCCCTCCTCCCCACCTCCCACAGCCCCAGGTGGGATGGGGAGTGAATCCAAAGAAGGACACACCTGCAGGCTGAGATGGCAAACAACAGAAACAAAAATCCATTCCCTCCCAGCCAACTCCCCCCAGTTTCTACACATGACATGCTATGGTAGGGAATATCTCTTTGGCAGATTGGGTTCATTGTCCTGTCTCTGCTTCCTCCCAGCTTCTTGTGCCCCTCCTCAGTGGCAGAGCATGAGACTGAAAAGTCCTTGATCAGGGTAAGTGCTACTTAGCAACAACTAAAACCTCGGTGTGTTATCAGTATTGTTCTCAGACTAAAGCCAAAACACAACCTTGTACCAGCCACTAGGAACAAAATTAACTCTATCCCAGCCAAAACCAGAATATGGCCAAAGGACAATTCTGTTGAACATGCAGGCAAGTAGAGGCACTGAAGTAAACAACTACACAGGAACTGTGGAACAACTTGATGTAGGATGCTGTGAGAGCTCAAAGTGGCCTCAAAAAGGGCAAATTCAGGTGGGACAGACCTCCTGAAGCTCGTGGAGGAGGATTCCAAGGAGAAGAGTATTTTCCTCTCCCCACATTCTCCTGTAAGCTACAGGTGGAGAAAGTTTGTGCCTGAAATTAACCCAGTAGAGCAGTCCTCAAGTGACATACAGAAATGGAGCTTCGGAAGGCTATTTAATACTGGATCTTTGGGCTATTTACACTGGATCTTTAAAAAATAAACCAAGCAAACACTCACAAGGCACATCCCATGTGTACGTTCATCCTGCCCTGGAGATGGTGGAAGCAGATACGTCACCACCAGTCCTCACAGGACTGAATTTCCTAAGAGACACCAACCTGTGACTGCCGGGTTTGCTCTCGTAGAGGCAGGGACACGCTCCCTGCCAGCCACCCCATGGCCCTGGGGTGCAGCCCAGCCCTGCTCAGTTGCCCCTGCACCAGTGTCCCCTATGAGGGAGTCACTGACAGAGCAAACACAGGCAGACTACAAATGGAGTCACAGCTTCTAGATACTCCCTATGAGTTTTTGAAAGCCACAAAGAAACACAATTACAAAGCCCTTAAAAGCAACACAGAAACACCTTTCAGTTGCTATTCACAGTACTGCCAAACAACACAAGAGCAGAAGGATCCCCTTTCCCACAGCACGCGGGGCGGCTCACTTGGAGCCCGGGATAACGAGACCACACTCCCAGCGCCCGAACCCCGAGCCGGCGCAGAGCAGCACCCGCACCCCGGCCCCTCTTACCACTCGCCGCCTACCACGGCGGCCGCAGAAACCAGCGGGACGGGAGAGGAGCGCCCAGGCCACGCCGGACCAGGCCGGGCGGCGGCAGCCCCTCGCGTGGCTTTACACGCACCCGCCATACGGCGTACTCGAGGAAGCGAGAGCGCAGGCGAGCGGCCTCCTGCCGGCCAGGCACAGCGCTGCTCCCGTCAGCCGAGCCCGCGGGGCCGCCCGGCCCCAGCAGCCCCGGGGTTTAGGAGCGGACGCGCCCGCTGCAGCCGCCAGGAGCCGGACACCGCTCCGCTCAGCGCCAGCGCCGACCCTGCCCGCTCATGCCCCACAGCTGTTCTACATAAGCGACCTCGCAGCCCCGTGCTGGGCTCCACGCAGCGACTACTCTAAACAGTGTATGGTAAAGATGATCACTCTTAGCCCCTACAATGGAGCGCCTTATCCCAACCTTTAGCGCTGCTCTAGGCATTCGCTGCCGGCCACCGACAGGGAGGAGGCTACAGGAACCCCTAACATGCTGCTGGGCACCGGGCTCCGCTGACCACTGCCCTAATGCAGCACGCTGCAGCACGCACAATGAGCACAGCCAGTGCACGGGCACCAGAGAACACCCCAAACTGCTGCGGGCTTGATCCAGCAATGCTCTCACCTAAAGATACAATGGATCTCCTCGGTCACCCTCACCCTTTGTTTATTGCCAATTTAATCTTGGCACCTCAGAGTGCATTAGGATATTCATACTTGCCAGTGGAGAGCCTCAAGTTTGCAGAGATGCTAGATGTAGCTCCCACCATCCCTAAGCACTGCTGCTAGCAGGTACACCTACAGTCACCTCTGTACAGAATTCAGCCACAAGTAACTGAATTAGTTTCACCTTTAAGTTTTTTCAAAGCCACAGCAAATACAATTTCTATAGGAAGTTGGGGTTTAGCTACGGTCTAACAGGTGTTTCTCCTGATGAATTTGTTCAAAAAAGGGAACTAAATTGAATTTTCACATTCTATTCAAGTCAAAGTCTTCATATAATACCATCTTGATGTTTCCTCACTGCAGTTCCTCATGGAATCAGGCATTTGAGGGAAAGCAGTGAGTACCTGTAGACAGGTACAGCCCCTAGAGGCACTGCCCAGTCTGAGATTCACATGCTCAGGGGGGGCATGACCTGTCAATAAGCCCACCCTGGAGTCTTGGTATGATAAAGATCCCCACTAGCACCACACATGCTACGCTGAACATAATAGCTCTGTAGTTAATATGCGGCACAAGATTCACAAACTTCATTTCCCTTTCTAATAATCTGAGACTGATGCACGTGCCTTTGGCTGGAGAGGAAAAATATGCTGAGTGCTACCCACGGATGTTCCCTGATCACACTCCATGCATCAGCAAAATGTTACTTTATTGCTTTGTAAAAGATCAGTGAAGTACGTTCAAAGCCAAGGGATGCGCTCACAGTGTTCAGTCTACTGACAATAAGAGACCTGTGGGTATTACAGGCAGTGTATTCCAGCAAAACAGCCAAGGGGATTTCTTGAGGCTTTAAGGTATCATATTAAATCTGGCTATGGTAGGTGATCAAGGATGCTCTGAGCTTTCAAAGTCCAAGTTTTTAAAGTTACTGTTCCAAACTTGATCAACATAAACCTGAACAGCATACTGAAAAACAAACTGATCCACCAAACTGCAGCCTGACCTAATAAATTAAGAAACACCCACTTGGTAATCAACAGGAACTATCACTTTTCTAGAGTAACAAATGTTTTGTTGTCCCCCCCC